>BOSO01010037.1:51488-61673 GCA_018403395.1 Gorsachius goisagi | reverse complement strand
TAGTCCTCTGTCTTTTTTTGAGATCCAGATAGGTCGTAATCACAACAGACGGGGCTCTGAGCAACCTGATCTAGTTAACGGTGTCCCTGCTGACTGCAGGGGGGTTGGACTAGATGACCCCTAGGGGTCCCTTCCAACCCGAAACATTCTGTGATTCTATGATTCTATGAAATACCAGATACAGGAACAGGATGAATTTCCTTATAAAGGATGAGAAAAAGGAGAAGCTGTATACACTTGTTACAAACTTCTTTAGGATCTTGAAGCATTCTTCCTACTTACTCTCTGTATGGCTACATGAGCAAAAAGTTGCTTGTAAATTATCATCACTACCCATTTCTTGCCCCTTAGATTCTTGCACTACAAGCTTCAAAACAAGCTTATGCAGCTTAGTGCAGGAGCAATGTATGAGTTCTGAGTTCTCAGGTTTTCCCAAGTCACATCAGGATATTGGACATGCTGGCTTTAGCAGTCAACATACCTGTGAGCGTGGTTGTCTTCCCCAGCAGGCCACTCAGACAGCATAATTATCAGGCAAAACTTAAAGAACGTATTTGTTTAAAATCACATTTCCAATGATGAACTGTACTATAGCACCATGTAAGAACAGAATTCATTATTAACACAGTTAGGATTTCCCTCAGCTACTCTAGAGTCTTCAGTTCTGAAACTAATTAGCCTCTAACCAGCCCCAGGGTTGTCATGCCTCAAGAGTTCTCAAATATGCACCTTTTCTTCTCTTACTGTTAAAGAAGCTACTGCAGTTACCCAGAGTACTGCTCAGAAAGACCAGCCCTTTTCCAGACTAAAGCAAAGTGATCACCTGTTCCCTCTGTTTCACAGATCTATGTTCTGTTTTTGTCTGCCATTGATTACTGTGGTATCACCTGGTAATGCAGAGGATTAAGTTTTCTCCTGGTCCTGATCCTGAGAAACTTCTAATTAAAAATGTCCTTATGGACTCCAGTATACTTCTGGTTTTGGGCCTTTAACCATTACAGCCATCTGAAATTGTTGAAATTTTATTGACTATATTATTAGAAATATCAATTCTACAACCTTCTATTTTAGATATATGCCTTTTATTTCTGTATCAGTTTTCTATAACAACCAAAGGTCTGGGAATATGGTCTTCAGCTGAAAAATATTCCCCTGGGATATGCTATTAGTTTTAGGAGGAAATCTTCTGGAGACTGTCACAAAACCTAATGAGATTTGTCTATTGTAACAATTGCTCATGCTGTAACTTTGTTTTCCCATTTTCAGTAAATACAGAAGATAGCCTGAATGGTAATTACTGGACTAGCTAAATTGTAGATGTATTTTTGCTTATTGATTTTTTTTAAATTTGTTTTTAGAACAGTCAAGTACAAGTTGTATTAGCAGAGCAAAAGACAACGGGGTGGGGAGTGGTAAAGAAAGAAGGGGGCAGAATGCTATCCAGCCATGTAGATGCTGTTGATAAAATTTATAGCTAAAAATTTAATATGTTTAGGGCCATGATGAAATGCTTATCATCAGCTTGCATTGCCCGTAGTTCTTGCTGATTCCAGCCTGCTCAGCGTATCCGGGTAATGAAATGAAATGGCATGGGCCCAGTGCTTGAAAAATAAAATTCATTTCATTACAGTTCAAGAGGTTTTCTTTTCTTTCTTCAAGGCTGGAATCAGGAACATTCAGATCACAAACCTTTACGGTATTATTCTTTTTTTTTTCTTTATTTAAAAAAAAAAAAACAAACCACAAAACCTTATGCTTTTTAGCTGTTACTAAAAGGATAACCGATGTCTTAAATTTAAATTTACTGTCAGTGACTCCAGTACATCCTTCCCTTAACCCCATCTATGGTCTCATGACTTCAGAGTACCTATTTTAAGAAATTCTATTCAGAATCAATGTCACCATTGATTGAGTAACATATTGGCTTCTTCTTCCTCGGTTCCTCCTTATTTACTCATTTACCCTTACCCAGCCATGGTGATTCTAGCTTAATAATAATTTAAAGGTTACAAAACATCAACCCAGATCTATTGTCACTGGACCTCTTCACTGGGTTGAAAAAAAAACTTAAAATCTGATTTCTGATACCACAATACAAGAATTTTTTTTGTTTGCTTTGGTTTTATTTTGCTACATATAGCAGGTTTTTCACAGTTATAAATCTATGGAGAAGCATAACTGATGCACAGAATTAGGCTATACCTGAAAAACCGCATTCTAACAAACATTATATTACTATGATGCATAATATTCCTATGAACTAAATTGTACTACAGCGAAGTTTTTCTATGTAAACTGATGTGCATACAGTTTTTGGTCAACAGCACTAAGAACGGGATTAGTCTGGTAAGCTCCGATTTTACTGTGCTCTCCTCTCAAAATTTTTATTCCCCTGAAAAATAAAATCGTGTTTATTTTTGAATTAAAAGCATGCTTAACTCTTCCCAGAGTTACTGTTAGTTTTAAAGCTAAATTCAGACCTTGTATTCACCCTTCAAAACTGTGTGTTCCCATTAAATAGACCATATAGTTGTCTCAGAATTTGGCCTCTAGTATTTCCTGCCTTCAACATTAAATTGAGTGAGCCAAATGGATCCGTATTTCTGCCATATAAAGACAAATTTTGTAAAGAGATATATATTCGATTTTCAAATGTGCTAACCTTTCTTTTTTGGGACAAACCAAAACAGAAGTCAGTCTGAAAGCTTTTGGCATTAATAACACAAAGAACGTATTATATAATTTGTATTAAATCCAGGCAGGAGCTGCAGAAACTCTCTACTGAGGTGTATTGCTATTTTATGAGAAAACCAACTTTTAAAAGCAGAAGATGAAAATACTTGCATTAATAATCTTCTTCCAAAGGGTGGATGGTACAGTGATTAAAGTGTTATCTTAGGGCTTTAATGACCTGGGTTCAAGTCTCTGTTCTATTTTCCTTATCTCTTTGAGACACAAAGCTACATGACTTGTGTTCCCAAACTAATAAAAATACCCAGATGCTAATGATTCCCTGTCCTTGAAGATACTTTGAAAAGTATTTTTTGAGTTAACTACTTTTGGTAGACACAGACTTGATCCAACTAAAATAAATTAATTCCAAGTGGACAACATTTCAACATGATATCCAGTGTAAAAAAAACTCAGCTTCCTTAGAAAAGCAGAAGCTCTTGAAAACCATTTAATGCCTTTCTGGTATTGTCAGGTGAAGTATCTTGAATTTGAAACATCTACCGGATACAAAGTCTTGCTTTCTACACTTCTGAATAGTTACTCATATTAATAGTGCATAGAACCTAGTAAAATCATACTTAATGGCTTACAACCTAAACCAACTTATACTTTTGTTGTGTCGCTTTTTTTTTTTTTTACTTCAGACTAATCTATAATCCCACTTGTCTGTCATTTTCCATTGTCAGACCCACTCTGAAGGCCCTCATTAGAGCAAATGAGGGGATGAGTGGGCAGCAAAGTTACACAGTGCCAATTTGGCTTTATCTGAATGAAAAGTGCATCTAAATCTGTTGAGGGAGAAGAGCCTAACACTTTTGAAACAGAATTACATTCAGCAAGGTGCTGAAGAAATTAATTGTTCTACAGGACTTGGTTACTGACCTCATTAAAAGTCCCAGGAATAATCAACTTTCTCATTTTTTCCTGATATGTATCTGCTGCCCTCTAATAGCATACCCCTTGTTCGTAAATTTAGCACAAATCTTTTGAAACAGTAACAGACTGCTTTCTCTTGTCATTTTCTAGAACCTTATAGCAATTGTCATTCACTCCTTAAACTGGATTATATTCCTCTAAATTATTTCAATTCTCTACAAGATAATGCTTTATTTTTTTCTGATTTGCAATTCTGGCACTCTAAAACAACATATACCGGATTATGGCTGCTACAAGGGAGATCTGGGCATTTTACCAGTAAATCTGACCAGCTTCAATATCATTAGAAGGATGATGACACTTTACTGCCTGCTTCCCCAAACACATGCCACCTCCATTCATTTAGCCTTTGGTTTACTAGCACTGCTACTGAGCTTAATGAGCCAAAATACCTTTTCCTGCAATGGAAAGTGTAGCCTGTCATTAGAAAAAATGTAGTCTCCAAATTTGTTTACAATCGATCTCTTTTTCCCCTGAACAAGAAAGAAAGTTGGAATGGAAATAGTTTTCTAAACTCTGGCAATGAGATTAGAAATTCAGTTTTATGGCCTGTATGGATTTGAATGTAATGACAATTATGGAGAACAAGCATTACTGACCTCTGATGTATATTTGGCAGTCTATATTTCAACAAGAAGGTCACTATTTTTTTTTTTTTATTGAGCTGCAAAGAAGAGGAATCTAAGTATAGAACCAGGACTATCAGTGGTTCATCTGGCTGAAATATGTAACAGTGATCACCGTTACTAAAGGCTTAACACCAGATGAATACAGATAGTCATGTTGACAACGGTCAGAGGAACTAGAGAAAAATTGAATGGGTAGGAATTGGTAATGAAAATGGCAATATGCATTCTGAAGGAGACACAAAATATGGCAAAAGATACCTTTCTCTTAACAGACATTGTTTTCTGCTAAGACTAGACACACATGGATTGCTGACTCCAACTGCTCTATTAAAAAAATTAAAATATATATTATGTAAAAAATAATTTTAAAAATCTGACTGTAAGCTGCTGCACTTATTAATGTATCATACATTTATGATTAATAATAACCTTCTCATGACTGAGTTAACGTGCTGCAGATTTCAGAATGAGCCAAGTCAATCCAGGTTAAGCGATTCACTTTGCTGATTGTTTTCCCTCAACATGAATTTGATGAGATATGTTGCCTCTGGAATCTGTTATCAATAACTGCTACAACCTCCAGCCACAGTTGAGGACTCGGAGCCATAAAGTACTGCAGTACTGCACAAAAAAATACTGTATACGCTGCAGTGAGGTTTACTGAAGAAGTCTTGATTACCATGACAGTAAACTCCCGTAACCACAGCCAGTAGAGTAAAAGGTAGTTACACAATTTATCGAGTCTTGTTCAAACGAAATATATATCTACCCTCACTCTTCATTTTTATTTTTCTTCATCACCCAGAAGAACATAATTTTTCGGTTTATCACAAACCTTCTGTCTGTTCCGTCCTCTAAGTCATTTGTCACACTCCTCAAGGTCACAGGAGAGTCTCAGTGGGAAAGCATGTCTGTTGATTGATTGGTGCTGTGATTCCTATGTCTACCAGGGCTGCTAAATGAGCGTCTCTCCCCCTCTCCCCATAGTCTCTTGCCTCCAAGCAATGATGTGATTGAAGGGGAGGAGGGGGTGGAAGAAAGAGGAGGGGACATGTTAAAGGGAAAAAAAAAAAAAACCAAACCAAATCTTGCCTGTGAATCCAGTTAAGAAGGTTCATAAAGCAGTATTATCCCTGGTGATCAAACTATCTTGTATCACTATTCCCTGACCACTTGCTGGGTAACAAAAAGGGCATATTTTCCCTAGAAAATGTAAGATACAATAAATTTGAAAGGAGTGAGAGAACAAAAGAGATGGAGAAAGAGACGAGGAGACAGCACACGGGGGCAAGAAAGAGAATGAGAGTGCAAGAGCATGAGAGGTGGAGTGAGCGTAAGAGGAAGAGTGCACACAAAAAGTGAGAGGGTGAGAGCACATGCAAGAGGGTACAAGCAAGAGAAAAAGAAAGTAGGAGCAAGACAGTGAGCAAGAAAAGTGAGAGTGCAAAGATGAGCAAGCAATACACTGAGTGAAAGCATGTGGAAGAGCACATGTGAAAAAGACAGAGCCTAAGAAAGAGTGAGAGAGAGAGAGCCTGCATGTGAGAAAGAGCGAGCACTACGTTGTGTGCAAGAGGTGCGACGGGAATAGTGAAGAGGAACGTGAAAGAAAGTGAGACTGAGAGCAAGGAAGAGCACAAGGAAAACAAAGGAAAATAAACGAGGAAAACCCAAATATGGAAACTCCTATCCTGAAAAAAAGACACAGAAACTTCCCTCTATGCCTTATTACTACTTAAAACGTTATTTAGGAAAAAAAGCATTTTAATGTTTCTGGTAGCTGCATTCCTAATATATACCTATTAACTACATTGAAAGTACATATGATTTTGAAATGGACTCTGACTATATCTGATATAATAGATGAAAAGCTGTGCTTCTCTGAACAACTCCTTCCTGTTCATCTCTTAGAAACTCATAAACACATAGACATGCCATCAAACAGATTGTATCTGAAGCATCCAGAAGCACCATTTTAATTTCAGAGACAGAAGAAATCTGAAAGATTGTGACTGCACTAGGCATCAGTGGCTTGTGGATTATCATAATATCTCCAATAAAAAGATCCCAGATCAAAACAAAATTCACTACCATAAAAATGCTAAATAAAAAATCAGATTTCTTACTGATGTATTTGTTTTTCATAAGTACGTCTAAAAGCCAGTATCTAAAAAGAGGTGTTCTGCTGCTGCCCTTCAGCCACATCAGCAGAAAAGAAACAACAGAAACTGGTAGTGAAAACAGAATGAAAGGAAGTGTCATTCTCCTTTCACCTCACTGATTTGTCACTTAGACAGTACAAGGTTAAAAATTCCCACCCTACTCTTTTTGCCACCCATCTTATACTCTCATGCAGTAGGACTATTAAACATATTAACCCTTAAAGGCCTTTCTAAGTCATCTCTTCATGACTGTCAGGTTGCGTCCAACTTCTAGACGCAACTCTGTGTAAACCTTAAAGCTAGCTTGGGGTTTTTTTTAAGTTAGTTAATGTTCCCAGCTTCTAAGCTGGTCCAGTATCAAACACATTGGCAGTTCACAAGGTATGTGAAGGTACACCTCTTAACCACCTACCAGTACTGTCTTGGCTTCTGCATAACCTAAAGTAAATTATATCAGTATCTTCTGTGCAAGAATTACCTATTAAGAACAGTACGCCTAATTTTATGTTGTTAATAGAGCATAGTGTACAAAGGTTCAGCTGTGGCCATTCGTGCACAAGCTACACAAAATTGCACTACATCACCAGCTGAAAAACAGATTAATATAGAACAATTTTCTCACTGACAAAAATATAGCCATAGCAAAAATAATTCAATGAAAAATTAGTCTACTTTTTGTGAACTTTGTTTTGAAAAATCCTTTGTATGGAAATACCAATTTTCTGTGCAATGGCAAACTCACACAATTCAGAACACAGAAATAGTAGTAGTATGATAGTACATGCAAACCTCCAAAGCTTTCTTGCTACTAAAGCTGGAAAATACATAAAAGTAAGCATTTTTCAAAACTCAGGTTGCACAATAAACACTTAAATCAGTTATGCACAGCTAATGATATAAGATTTACTTTTAAAATTATTAAACTGAATAAACAGTTACACAGAACAGATGTGAAAACCTAAACGCTCAAAACCCCTGATCTTGTACAATTCTGAAAAGTATTGGCAGGAGAAATATAAACAATGACTCATTTGTAAACGGTATGCTGAATTCTTTAAAAATGAAAAAACATAACAAAAAGGTCAGGAATAATGGACAAACCATTTAGAGTGAACACTTAAACCATTATTTTTTTTTACTGAGCAAAATAACTTCCACTAAAACTTTATTTCACATCTGTCACTAGACTTGTATAAAATCTAGAAGATAAACCTCAAGTTGTGTGGGCATACAAATATTTATGAAGAATATCGAAAGTTTTCAGGATGATAATTGGGATTACCTCACAAGTCATGAGTGAAAATAAAGAAAATGTCACCACAAGGTATTGCATGTCTCTGTAAATATGGTACAGGATACATTACAGACACACAAATAACGATTACAGGAGAAGTCCCACTATAAAGTAGAGAAAGGATCTGTATTTTTTTGATTGAGAATGTCCCTGAAGTATAAGTTCATCTTTTCTGAGTGTTTTGTTTGTGGTTTTTTTATACACATATAAATAAGGAAAGTCATCTTTGATATATATTGAAAGTCTGTATGTTATTTTTTGGGGGCAACTCAAGATGATTTCTTCAGTGCAGGATAAGTGGTAATAGCAAGCACAGTAGTAAATGTAAAAACAAAGCATTGGTGATGTGTATAAGCATATGTGTGGTTTCTTTGCTATAACAATAGAAACATCTGCTTTGGGACATTTTTGGCTACTGACTGCAGCATACTGTTAGCTATTTTGTATATATGTCAGTAGAGAAAAGAGAAGTTGCATGCAGTAAAACCCATAGGTAATCAGCAATAAAAAAAGAAAACCTTAAAAAGAATTAGTTGGCAGGAACATCCCAAGTCTCAATGCTATCACAAACTAATCCACTCAGTTGTAAAATTGTAACAGAAGCTTTTTATAAGCAAGCTTTCCCAGGCAATCTAACACTCCTTACCTTTGCCTAGGACAGATTTATTGCAAGCAAAATATTTGTCTTAATCTTTCTGCTTCTCGAAAACACAGAGGAAAATCAATTAATGTTGTAATAACTTCTTTTTTGTTTGTTTGTTTTTTTTTTTTTTTTACACTCAGCATTAAAAAGTGTTTAGTCTGACTTCTGGGGAAGGGAATATTGCTGTCATCTTTTTTTTCCACTTATTTAATCTAAACTGCTTTTTACTTTCTAAATGAGATCAACTTTTTGAAAAATTGGAAACCCACTTTAATTTTAAAAAATGTTTGTGGAATTTTGCATTCTATTGCCCTTTCCAATTTCTATTATAAAGTATTTGGTAAGTTTAAAACTGATATTTTATCATCACAAAAGGTCCAAAGTCTGGTCTCATTCTCTCCTTTAAAAACCAAACCATTAGAAAATAGAAATTGATGGGAACTAACAAAAATACACCAGTAAAAATGTCACTGTTTCAACTGACTTTTCTACATCCTCAACTCCACACCTTTACTTCCATACCATCTAGCTAACACTCAACTAAGTTAGACATCTGTCTTCAAAAGTGTCAGTAGAGTACCTGTTACAAGCTTGAATAAGAAAGTTATAACAACAGTGTATTTTACCACTTAGAGTTTCTGCATCTGCATCAGCAAGAGTATTTGCTTCAACAAGCAGCAGGAGCACTTTCTCAGACTCTCTCATTTCCCACCCATAATCACTCAGAGCAAGTAGCAAGCACTTTTTCTTTCCTTTTTTTTTTTTATTTTAAACTTCTTCCCTCAGCCTGTCTCCAAAGCCATCAGATCTATGGCACCTCAATAAATTATTCAGGCCCATGCTGCTCTGTGTCTTGCTCAGTTGTGGGACTTTCTGGCATGCATCCCCATTAATATCCACGGACATGCACATGACCTACAGAAAATCACAAACTTCTGTATGTTAAATCCCTCACCTTGCATTAATCGCAAGAGCATACAGCTCCAGTTGCCCTGCAGAGCCCTCATGGGGCAGTCCTGTTCCCTTCCTCTCACTCCTCTTGTTTCACGCCTAACCTATGTTCCCATTTTATAAATTTCGATTCCCATCTTCTTTCTTCTCTATTCCGGTTGTTTATTATAGCTCAGGATGGCTTCAGTGCAAGATACCAGAGCTGTCACTTGTTCTAAATCCTCCTCCTCCGCCTCCCACCCTGCCTCTGCGCTCAATTCACTCCATGAACAGCTGCATCACAGCTGTCAGGGTGAACAGCAAAGATGTCCTTTTCCGATAAGACTGTGCCTGTGGCACACAGAGTTCCTTCGAACAGCTGATTAGCAGGAGATAGGGCCACGGCAAGGTTTGGTGCCGTCCATCAAGTCTGCTGCCAATGTCAACACCGTCAGCTGAGCTGTCATGTTTGGTTCCTCATTTAGGGGAACTGGCAAAGCCTCTTTTTATGGCCAAGGAAAGATG
Organism: Gorsachius goisagi; assembly: GCA_018403395.1. Classification (NCBI taxonomy): domain Eukaryota; kingdom Metazoa; phylum Chordata; class Aves; order Pelecaniformes; family Ardeidae; genus Gorsachius; species Gorsachius goisagi. The sequence goes on along the minus strand of BOSO01010037.1, from coordinate 51,821 downwards.
GTGGAATGTGGGTAGTAGGGAGAAAGTGAAGGGTCAGGCTCTGTCAGTGATCAGTAAGAAATGTTTCATACCTAGTAAAGCCCTCTCTGTACATGTGTTTTGTCTCTTCCAGTTAGCTCCTCTACTAACTCACAGCTATGACAGCAAAACAGGACAGGATAGACTTGGCGGGATAGACTAATTTTTCTGTAAAAATAGAGGCTAATACACCTGTAACTAGCATTGTGATCACAGTTTTTGGAAACTATCCTCTAAAAGTATTCATCTCCCCCCAAAAATCTTATTTGTAATAAATAACAACCAAGAACATACAATTTCTTGTGATTTTTTTTT
>BOSO01010037.1:8443-51404 GCA_018403395.1 Gorsachius goisagi | reverse complement strand
GAGTGTTTTTTCAAGGAGATGAAAATGTAGAAGGGTACAAGAAAGCAAAGTCAATCTCTGATTAGGTCACGAAAGAGCAAAAGGTTCTGGGATGCCCATGGGGTGCAGCCATGTTTAATTTCAATGGTTTTTAGACATCTGAGCTGTCAGAGCTAACACACAATATTTAGCTACGGCCATTAGTGTGGGCATGGAGCTGTCACATCAGGAAGATGCAATCTGAGCACAGCCATTGTGCCAAATTTTAAAATATAATGTGGTTTAGAACTGTAAAATAATTTAAGTCAGAAGGGAACTCGGAAAATCATCTAGTCTGACTGCTCAAAGCAGATGCTAACTTCAGAGCAAGACCAGGTTGCTCAGAGCTTTGTCTAGTCAAGTTTTGAGAATCTCCAAGGATGAAGATTCTCCATTGCCAGTTTTAGCTTCATGCAGCTGAGTACAAAATAGCTCTTCTCTCAGATCAAACCTGGGAAAAGACTATGCCTGTAGTATGCAGAGTTCTTTCAAAAATTCACTACCCGTGAAGTCTTTGTACTTCACAAAACACAGGCATGGCTGTTGCCCAAGTTCACGTAAGAAAGGGACATCTTTATTACAGACTTCTGAAAATTACCATAAGGCTATGTGTTTTCAATGCAGTTATCTACTGGGGAAAAAAAAAAAAATCCAGAATATGAAAAGGATCGAGCTCCTACTTCAGTAAAGCATATAACCTGCTGCAAAAAGGTTTTCTCATTGTAGTCCTTCTTTTAAACTCCTTTCCCCCATTTTTTCTTAATTGCATTTTTATTTCAGAGTAAATACTTGAAAGAGGCAAATCTCAGGTTTAGAATTCACAGCTATGGGACCCAACTGTTGTGATGAATAAGCTTCCCATTTATTTCTCTCTGTTTTTATTACTCACTGTCACATGAATAGCACTGTTACATTATACTGTTACACGAAGAGCAAGTACCTTTATTTTCACTTGAATGATTTGCCCATCATAGTTTAAAATTAGCTCCTTAAGTGCTAATATCCAATATATGGCACAAGCACACAATTTTCAGCAAAGAAAAATTGGACTGGGTTAAACAGGAAAAAAATCAGAATAGAACTATTAGAAAAAATAGGTTTTATATTAAAAAATATGGATGCAGCAGTATTATCAATTAAAATAGTTTTATTTTCATATGGCTATAATTGATCACTGAAAAAATTAACCTTAGCTTATGGAATATTTTGTGTGATGCCATGCTGAAATTAAAAAAAAAAATCTTAAAAAAAAAAGTAGGCTAAATATCTCCCAGAAGTATTTTCCCTTGTTTGGGTTTTCTACCTTAATCAGTTAACTTGGCAGTGTCTTCAGTAACCCTGTTTCTGGGTGGTGGGATTTTTTATTTATTTTAAATTAGAAGAAATAGCTACTTGAATAGAAGCAATTAAGTTTTATGCTTCTTATTACTGAGAGGTAATTGGAATGTGGTTATCATCCAGTTTCACAAAGGTACAGGCATATACTTAATTTCCTCAAAATCTGAGCTACATTTCCAGGTAAAATATGGAAAAAATATTTCTTTCTTTCCATCAGAACGTTACTCCTGATTTCATTTAAACTTTCTTTAACCTCCTTATTTTCAAAAATCTCTCCCAGACATCTGCACCCAGGAATTTTATGCTTGCCCTTTCTGCCAAATTTATGAAGGTAGAGCTTGAAATCTGCACTCATTAAAAACTCTTTCCATCAGTCCTTCAAACTTTGAGAACTTTGATTTCCATCTGACATTGATTTTTGGATTTCATCCCTACAAGGAAGAAGTCTTATCAGAGACACTCATGCACTGCACACCGGATGACTTGGTAAAACTACTTCGGCTGAAGCATCAAAGGCAGTGACAGGGAACAGCTACTTGCATTGAAACACAGCCTAATGTGGCTTCCAGTGGGATTTTAATTATGATCACAGCATACAGAAACTCCACACAGAAAAGTGGAGTATTTTACCTAATGTTTTTGTTCACGCTTTGAGTTCAAAATATTTGCTCAAAATGGACAGTATAAAATTGTTCTATATTTTGTCTTCTATCTCAAAATAGTTGTCAAATAGGCTAGTTTAAAAGCTTTGTCAAAAAACTTACTGTATGATCAGTTATATACACTGCTCAGTTGTTACTTCATAAAGCACCTCAGAAAACAAATGAAGTGCATGCATTTTACCTCCATGATGAAAATTAACAATTCAGAACTGCAGAAATACCAAAGAAACAACAACTACTTTACTTCAGCTGTCAGCTGAATTCAGTGAAATGTAAAATAAGATTTAGTATGTCTAAATGCACAGGAAAAAAACCAAAAAGAAGTCTTTTTCCACATATAACTGCAGAATGGAAGTCCATCAAGATCCACAGAATACAAAGATAAAATACAGCTCCTGATCCAATAGACACTTAAGCCACAGATTACAAAGGTTAAAAACAGAGAAACAAAAAAACCACACACAAACAAAAATAGGTTATACATGCACAATACGTTTGTCCTGATCTTCTAAGGTTTTTTATTATTATTATTGAGGGCCATGTAATAGGCTAGGTCAATTCTTGGCCAGAGTGCAGTAGGACCAATCTTATGTATGCTAATTGATTAATCAAAAGAGATGGATAATGAGATTAATTAAATTCTTTTAGTTAACATTAATTTTCACTCATACCTTCACTGAAAAACCCGTTGTGATGGGAAGAAGTAAATAATTTACTCATCGTATTTCTGAAGTTCCCTTTTTAAATTCACCACAACTGTGTATTTGAAAAGTCTGAAAATACACAGATTATTGAGGCAACTGTCAGAGGACACAGGCAGAACCAAGAGACAAGTATTGGAAAACCAAAAATGCAATTCTTTTGACAAAAAGAGAAGAGGAGTGAGGAAGAATAAATATAAAATGTCCTCTGTGAAGGGAACAAGGGAAGAAGGGGAAGCTTTAGAAATATCCATTAAATAATAATTAAAAAAAAAAATCCCACTTGAAGTGTGTGAGAGAATGGAGTAGTACTTTTTCCCATTATTCAGCCAGTTCTACACTGCACTCAAATTCCATTTCTTCCAAGATATAAAGTGAACTACATTAATTTTCCACCTGCTTTCACACACCATTAAGCTTCCTGAAAATAAGCATTATTCTATAAATCTGCAAGGATTTCTGTTTTTGAATACTTGTGATTCACCCAGTTACTCCAATGATGTGGCCCCTAATTAAAAGTACATTTTTAGATAAAGAGCAGATCACCTGACATTACAAAAAGATTTAAAGCATTCTGGAGTTCACAGGATGACTTCTGAACCCTTTTGATGTCAGATGTTTTTAATTTTATGGTCTCCCAACTTTGTTTGACTCAACTGATTATGCCAAACATTTACGTATGTACTTAACCTTACACAGAGCTCCCTCTCTGTTTATAATAATCTGGTTTCATTTCCTTTGAATTGTGTCTCCTATTTCTTCCAATCATAAGGAACTGATTTAACCACCTTCAACCACAGAAGAAATCCTCACTCATAGAAAGATTCACTGTCTGTGTTGAGACTGAGTAAAATTTGTGCTGTTCTCATGGAAAACCACATGTGCAGCTACTGAGGTCCCATCCTTTGAGAGAAATGAGATATGGCAAAATGTTCACCCCAACTGGACGTATCTCACGTATATCAATTTAGACACAGTCGTTTACTTCACTGGCAATACTGATAGGGTAATTTTTTTTTCCAGAGAAAATCTGTAAGTCATGTTTCTGAATAGCAATTCAAGGAGATGGAATTCAAATGGAACTCTTAACTCAGACTGGTGACAATTAATCATGATCAGCGGACTCCTTGTTTATCTGGTTGAGATAAATAACAATTAAAGTTTGTTTTTATTACAAAATTAATTTTGTTAAAAGTTTTTACAAAACAGGAGATCAATGCAGTGGTTTCTTTAAAATATAAAAAAGAAAACCCTTCATGGAAGTAAGTATTTTAAAATAAAACAACAATAATAACCATTGACACTTTATTCTGAGACATGGAGTTTAATGATACATACCTGACTGCAAAGTAATGAGAAACTCAGTATTTAAAAAAGTGAAATGTTTAATCTGTAATTATTATTGCCTAGATACCGTACTAGCAAAAGGCAAATATCCTGTAACAGTTTTATTTCTCAAAAAAAGATCAAAAAGTATATTAAATAGAAGACCTATATAACTTTGAGTTGGAAAGAAAATGAAAAAGGAAGTATGTATTTTTACTGCTCATTATTACAAAATCTTACTTTCTGTTACAGGTAGGACAGATCGCCTTAGAAATCCATTTTTTATCCTTTATTCACTGTACAAACAAGTATGTAAGAGAAGCAAATACTATCATCAATTAAAATAGGATCTCCGTGTATATTTCCATGAATGGCAAGGCAGCAAACTCAGTTTGAAGGTTCCTAATTTACACTTTAAGACATTACACTGTATTTGTATGCTGTTCCATACTGGTTTTTATTTGAGCATGCAGTAAATGCTGTTGCCAGACAGGGTTTGCTGAGAAGAACATTTAATAATGTAATAAAAAAGGGGCATAAGAGAACTGCACTAACATCTCGCTGTACAAAGGTGAGAGAATGCAAGAAAAGTCTAACTTTTGAGGGGCAGAGGAATTTTATCAAACTTTCAGAGAGAGTACAGGAGCTTGTGTGCCTCAATCTAAATTTCATAGAATGCACTTCAGGTTTATGAGTACACAGAAACAGGTTTTAATTTGTCCTGAAACTGTAAACCACTGAACAGTCAACACAGTCATTTATAGTAATCAAACACAAAACACACATAAAAAGAAACCCTTTTGTGTTTCTTATCAACTACTGATATTTTATTATAACTTCCCAAATTTTTCCCTTCCTGTCTTAGACAAATGTACCTTCAGATACATAAAGGGGTCTGAAGGGATAGAGGAATCCAGAGAAATACAGATCATATTCTTATAAATGCAACTGAATGAGCCAAAGAAACATTCAACTGCATCCTTCCTGTTTTGTTTGTTCAGGGCAGGGGTGGGAGGGATGGGGACATGACACCCAGACCAAACCAAGAACAACAAAACCCCCAAACCAAACCAAACCCTGAAAAAGAAATCTATACTTTCCTTAACAGAAGTTTAAACACATTTCTCTTCCAAATTTAACAATTTATCTTTGCACTGATTCTGAGGGCATGCCTACACTGCAGTCCCAGGTGCAACTGCAATCAGACCCCAAATATAACTTAAGCAGCTTGGGGAATGATGGCAGTGGAATGAGCTGAGGACACTCCAGCTGCTACACCAGTCTATCCAAGCTCCCAAAAGATGAGGGGTGAGACTATTTCAGCCCACACTGAACACAACATTGCCATAGCTAAATTGGTATCTACTTGATCAGGCGTGTGTGTGTGTATATATATATATGTGCTGCAACCGTATTGTTGGACTGCAGCATAAAATCAACCAGAGATGATATTATGGACGTTCAAGCTGGTTTTTCCATTCTTCCTCCAACATGGGGGGAAAACCAAAAAAGTTTCGTCTGTCTCCAGTCTGTGCCCCTCATACTTCTATAACTGCCATGATAACAAACGAGCCCAATCCCCAAATTAATCTACATTCTAGGCGTTTCGCCCCTCAGACCAGTCTAGAGCAATGCATTTTTCAAACCATTCCTTTGCTGCCATTGCTGAGGTCACTATGAAGATCTGTATAGTCTGTATAGTGCCCAGTTTAGCATTCTTAGAGAATCCTAGTCTCAGAGATAAACTATTTTTGGACATGTATGAGTAGATGAACTCTAGCAGCTCAAACCTTCAACATGGTCCCCCACAAGATCCTTCTCTCTAAATTGGAGAGAGATGGATTTGATAGGTGGACTGTTCAGAGGATGAGGAATTGGTTGGATGCCCGCATCCAGGTGGTAGTGCTTAACCGCTCAATGTCCAAATGAAGACTGGTGACAAGTGATGTCCCTCAGAGGTCTATACAGGGACCACTGCTGTTTGATATTTTCATCAGTGATACAGACAGCAAGATCGAGTGCACCCTCAGCAAGTTTGCAGATGACACCAAGCTGAGTTGTGCAGTTGACACACCAGAAGGATGGGATGTCATCCAAAGAGACCTGGACAAGCTGGAGAGGTAGGCCTGTGTGAACTTCACAAGGTTCAACAAGGCCAAGTGCAAGGTCTTGTACCTGACAACCGTATCCTGGGCTGCATCAAAAGAAGCAGGTCAAGGCAGTTGATTCTGCCACTCTACTTTGCTACTCAATTAAATTAAAGGAAGTGAAAAAATGAGAAGTTAAATTAATCCATATCTAGGTATCTTCTGAAATTCCATACCTGCTGAAACAGATTATCTTCACAGCTGGACAATAGTGTTTTACACTGACACTGTTGCCACGCTAAATTTGAAACTTAGAGGTTTGTCATATCAATTTTAAAGGAAATAATAGATATGAATGGTCTGTCTTTGTCATTTTTATAGATTAAGTAACCCATTCTGTAAGTAATTTCTCTCATAAGAAAAAAAGCTAAGTGGAGATACCTCTATCTTGTGTTAAATAAGAAAGCTCTGACTGAGAGCGGGGAAGCATTTAGAATTCAAGGACAAGACTTTAATCAAATGAGATAAGAACACCAAAAAAAGGTAATCACAATATTTTATGAGATAACTGAGTTTGATACTACTAGCAAATCTACTGATGTTGGTAGGTCTTACGAAAGACCTGTGTTGCATGTGCCAATGAACTGCATACTCTAAGTAAACATTTCAAATTATTGTGTAAATGAAGACTATCTCATCCCTCCAATGACTGATACTGTGAGCCAAATATGTCCGAGATGTATTTTTGATCATGTAAATGGCGCTGACCTGGGCATGCTCAGTGGTCATTTATAAGAGAATTCTGGAAATTCAGATTACTGAGCTAAATAGAAAAATTAAAAACAAGCAAACAAAAAAACCTCCAAACTGAATAAAACAGAAATAAAATAGAAAATAACTAAGCTACCTCTGCAAGAAATTTCCAACTATGGAATGTAATAAGAGTTGCCAAGTTTAGTCAGTACTTTGAACTGCTTGACTGAAAAGCAGTATTTCTGCAGCATATTTTTAGGACCATTTTACATCATGACAGTAGTGTAAAATATTTTTCCCTTGTTTAGCTTTATATAACCAGTATTCATAAATTAATAGCATATAGAAGACGTCATAAAAAACCCACACAAAAAAGATGGTTGAAAATGGCAACAAACTTAATGAGGAAACAGCAACATAAAAGAGAACCTCCAAGTGATCAAGGAGAAAGTCAGTGACACAAACATGAAGACTCCCTAGAAACATACCTCATAATGTCTTTTTCCAGTCTTCTGCAAATGAGAAATTATCACATAGGGATTTCATGCACAGTTGTGAGAATACTGTCAACTTTGCTAGGCTGAGCTTCACTGAATTTGACTGTCAAATGATTGTGAAAAACTAGTCAGCTACTCACAGCTCAAGGTGATTATGAGCTTCACTCCAGAAAAAACATCAAGTGTTCCAGACAAAGCAAGCCATGGAAATCATTGAAAGTATCTGTAGAGTCAGAAAGTCCTGTAATTTTACATGGGAAAGATGAATTGTTCATAAAAACTTAGCTCCAGACCATGGATCTCTGTTAGAGCTCTGCCTAGTCTTACATTACTATACTCTGACTATATACAAAGACTTCACTGCCAGCTATCCAGGAAATTACGTGCCTTTAAAACAGTCCAACTAGATTACTGTTGTTTACCATAGACATTGCTATATGTTACAATTCTTAAGCTAATACAAAACTTGAGTGCCCAGTTCCCAAGAGAATAAGTGAATACATAAACCCAAGAAACCCACATATTCTGTCCCTTCCTACTCCTATATTGCTGGAAAGTCAAGGCCTTATTCCCCATCCAAAAGCTATCAACATATCATGACCTATTTACATCAGTTGCTGACTCCTATTCAGATGGCAGCAGTCTTTAAATCCAAAAATAATACGAATCTCAAAAAGATGAGAGATGATATGTAGTTGGGTCATGAGGTGTCACAACAGGCAAGACACAAGGCCAAGATGAGAGTAGCAGTTTTGACCCTACAGTGGTCCAAATTATTGGCAGACCCGAATGCCACATGCATCAACAGAGGAAGTGTGACTCAGCATTAAAGAGAACTGAGTTAGGACTTACATCCTCCACACTAGTTTGTGGCAGATTCATCAAACAATTCCTCTTCTCAGTTAACAACTGCAACAAGGACTTTGGACATGGAAAGAAAGGACACTGTAAAGATCCTTGCTCATTCAGAATGAATGAATCATTGCCAGATCCAGATCAAACTTCTCCTAAAATGGTATCTTGATCCCCAGTTTACCTACGTATTGTAAGTCTTTATGGGTTTTGCAGCATTTTTTCTTGTGATAAGGGATATTTAAAGATGGATACATAAGCTAAGAATACTCCATAATGATAAATATGCTCAAAAATGATTTACCAACTTGAGTAGGGCACCGCTTTGCATTAAAGATCACTGAAGAGGACCCTTAGGTTCTACTTTCTCGCCAGCAAACAGCGTACTTCTACAGCAGTATTGCAAACCCTGAATGTTTTCTTTTGAAATGCTGCTGCTTTTCTACCTTGTGAGAGAAAATGAATTCAGAGGCCTCAATTGTACAAGCAAGTATGCTTGCCTGTTATAACTGCTCATTTTCCTGAAGAGCATGTAATTTCTCTGGAGGATCGGTTAAATTGTAACAAACAGTATTTCTGAAAAGTCACAATAAACCACAGGTTTTTAAAATACCATTAGATAGTGCTGGGAACTTGTCAGATCCCACACAATTCATTCCCACATCCAATGACGCATGATATTTGGCATATAATGTACTTACGCTTTTTGTTTGCAAAAAGAAGACATTTTTTCCTCCCATGCTTCTGACCTTTATTCTTATTATCAAACACTCTTTCCAATTTCATTGAATTATGCAAAACTACCCCTTGTGAGTAATGTCAGAAGGATTTTTTCCATCTCTTGGAATGAGAGATTTGACACAATTTATGTAGTCAGCTTGTGTTTCCAAACTCTACTTAAATAAGAAAATATTAGATTCAAAACCAATGCAAAAGCAGAGCTCTATGTTTCGTATCTCAGGATTAGCTACTATATCTAATCAGTAATTAAAAATAGGTTAATACAAAGAACAGTTTCTCTAACCAAGTTCAGAGATTTCCTTGTCAGGACCAGAACTGAGCACTTGTGGGGGAAAACGGTGATGATAGTGACTGAAAGAGAAGTAGAATAGCTTGAATTTGATTGTACTTTATGATCCTTGTTACCACTTTTCTGCAAGGGTTTATCCAACTTTGAAATATCATTGTTATTTTAAGATGACTAATTAGTTTCCTTATTAAAAAAAAAAAAAAAAATTCATTGAATCCAGGAAGGCATTTCTTTCATTTTAATTATGTAATGACTATTTTCAGTGACTGGCAAAAGTTCTTCCAAATGCTATATTCAATCTGTATTCAATCAGGGACAATCTGTACTGCCTACATAGCATTACCTCATCTCACTAGGTTTCACAGCAGCTACATGTTATCTATTGAGATTTTAGGATGTAATTTCCTGTGAATGACAGAAACTGATAGCAGTCCAAGTCATGAAATTGAGAACGATATTCACTTACTTTTTAGAATATTGAAAATATACGCTACATCAATTACACAAATAATTGAATATTTTTGTTTAAGCACCACTTCAGTGCCACTGCCCTGCTAGAAAGCAATAACAGTGTATGCTGTTATTTAGTTGCTCCACCCACCCTTCCTACAAGATCAACACTGTTCACAAAAGATCAATAGAATCATTATAAAATGTGTTCACTATAATTAAGGAGGCAGGAGTCTTATATTTATGCTGCAGGATGCATTAAAATACCAACAAACATCAGGACTGAGTTAGCACTCTCTCAGCTACACCAGTTATTCCTCATTAAACCATGTTTTATTTATTTATTTGCTTCAAGTACCACCAATTTCTACTCCCTCATTAAGAACCCCATGCTCTAAAATTAAAAGCCCTGCAGGAAATGTGTTTCTTCACATCCTTTGGTGAGGAAACAGAATTTAAAGAACATGGAGTGGAGGGAATAGGTAAGGACTATACTCCAAGCTCCTTATGAAACAAAGTGGAAAATTTCTTCAAAATTAGAGATCAAAATAGGGCTTTAAAAATAACTAGTATATCTGTTTGGAAATGGCTTTGAAAGAATTCAGCACCAAAGTGAAGTGAAGCCAAACAACCAAATGTCAGTCAGAGTTTGTTTTTCCTTTGGGGCTGAAGCAATTTTACCAGCAGAATCCCACCCAAAGTAAATACATTTGTTATCATAAACTTGCATGATGAAATACTGCACAACTTTATATAGTTGTACAATACCGTATTGCTCCAGTGTAAAACAGGGACTTTACAAGAGGTAGAAGCAGGGAGAAATTACAAAAGGAGCAATTTAGAAACACTTCCAGGGCACGAAGGGCTGGTGTAGGAGAGGAAAAGCCCACCTAAAGCTGACACTTGCAATGGACATCAAGGGCAACAAGAATTTCTACCAGAATGCCGATAGCGAAAGGGTGAGCAAGGAAAATGTGGGACTGTTACTGAATAGTGCAGGTACTTTAGTGACAGTAGGCACAAGGAAGGCTGAGGTACTCAATGCCTTCTTTGCCCAAGTCTTCCCCAGCAAGGGCTCCCAGGCCTCTGGGAAGAGGGACAGTGTTCAGAGTGGAAAGCAGCAACCAGCAGTGAATGAAGATTGAGTCAGGGATGTATGTCATGGTAAGAATAATTCTGATCCTTTAACTCTGAAACTGATGATAAACTGAATCGAGATGTAAAGGTATCAAATGTTGATAAGCATTTTTCCACTGCATTTTGTATTCCAATTAGAATACATTCAGAATACTCAGCTCTGTGACATATGCTCATAATTAAACACATCTAAAACTATCAGAGAAAATTACTTGCAAACCAGATCTATTTCTTGTTTTAAAATGAATAAGAGAAAAAAATAAACTAGTATTACTTGTTAATACTGAAATTAGAACTGACTCAAGCTTAATTTTATATTTCTGCAGTATGATGGCTGCTACATGTGCAACCAATAACAGCCATCATACTGCAGAAATATAAAATAAACCACTATTTCAGCTAAATATTTCAGGCAAAGGTTTGCAAATTATATAGTAAATGTACTATTACAATGGAATTGTTGGTGATTTAATTAAGAACTGAAGAACAGCACCCTTTTTGAAAGTAACCCAGCAGGTTCCTAGTAAATGATCTGTAATATACAAGCTAGACTAGTTCAGCTGAAATCCAACAAAGCATTAAGTGTGCCAAGGAAAAAAAACGCAGAGAAACAAGTGATTGCAGAATGGTAAGCAAAACCTTTCACTTAGGAAAGCCAATCTTGTATTTCAAAGTCCAACTGCAAAGATTATTCACATCCAATTACTGTCCATCTTACCATCTTACTATAGCCAAACCAAATGCAATTTCAAGTCATTACTCACAAAGCAGAAGGAATGCAGAAACGTTTTGGTATGGATCACACTTTTTAGATGTCCTGTGCCTGTTTCTCAGGTTTAAATGGTTCATAACCATTATATATTAATTTTATAGCCCTGGTCTGACCAAGTTACCATGGGTATGCATTTAAAAAAAAATTCTTATCAAAATATACTTTGAACAATAATGGGATCTGCCTTGCTACTTCCTCACATACAGTTATTGTCTCGCAAAAAAATTATTTCATAGAAGGAAAATGCAGTGAACGATTTCAAATTACACTAGGATAACATGCTGGATTAGCTCTAGAGATCAGCAATACAGATCACCGTGATTTCCTCAACATTATGCTTTAAATAAATCGAGACAAGAAATGTACGCATTTGTAACTCTACAACCACCAGATGAATACAAATGCCATTTTGGTCCAAAGATGGCCTTAGGAAGAATACATCAGATATTTTCATTAACAGCTAGAGAAATTCATTCCATTTACTGTTAAGTAGACTGACTCTACTAAAGAACTAAAGTGTTATACGTATAGTGAATATACTATTCGTATTGTACAATTTAATGAACTTATCTTTATACCACAGAAGTATCTCCTTTTACATATTTAATATGAAATATGACCTCACTGCAGTGCTAAAAAAACCCCAACCTCCTGTGCAGTATATTTCAACTGAAATTTATTTCTGAAACAGGTGAAGTACAACATTGTAATACTGGTATCTGATTAAAATAAGTGATTGCCTGTCTAAATATGGAAGCTAGCTGTATTTTAGCTCAGAGTTCAAATTTACCTCTTGTTGTAAAAACTGTAATACAATTTTAATGGAAGATACCTTTCTAAGCACCTGTCACAATCCACCCAAAAGCAGATGCATTTCAGCAGCTGTTACAGATGTGATTGGACTTGTAAGCAAACAGTTCAATCTACAATTTTTCTTCAAATATATTTAGAAAATTATGGGAATAGAAAGCTAACAGAAATACGGTTTGTTTTATAGATTTTAATAATGTATTGGAGTCTTAAAATTGAGGGTGTTCTGAGCACACAAGAAAACCTGTCCATTACCTGCACAAATAATGTGTGCACACCCACACAAGTGTTCATTTTAGATTTTAGATAGAGATTCCTTATTTGGACCTTAGAACAGTGACTGTGATAAGACCAGGATAAAGATGACATTTTGAAATAAGTTGATTAATGAACCTGAGTTATAACAATATAATGAACACTAAAATCACCACTCTATACTGTCTTAAGCTTTCTTCTCTGCCAACTTTGCAGAACAAATGATTACAAGCAAGCTTCAAGGGGGGAAAATGATACTAAATATGGAAACAGGAAGATGTTCAGTATGGGGGTTTTTTACTAAGATCACTTGGGTTTTTTCCCCTCATTTTCAATCCACAAAACAGTCTAGCCTGCTCTGAAATTTTAAAATCTATGAAGCCCAAAGGGGTACCAAAGCTAAGGTCTGTTCCCTCAAGAATAAATAAAATCTGTCTTTAAGATGGAGGGAAAAATGCTAGAGTAACCTACAACTGACATTCATTCTGCATCTGTTCAGGACACAATTTTACTTTTTCTATTCTGCTGATGGAAAAAAAAAAATCAAATCCATCAAGTCATTGATAAGTCTTAGAGATTTCAGTTCAGTACCATTACAATCTGATAACCATCAAGAGAAAATAAAATAATTAGTGTCAAGACCCAAAATCAAAGGTATTACACAAAAATATTAGTTATACCTTGGACAGAGCTCAATAGCCTCTGACTTCCAGTAAGTGTGAAGCACCTAATCTTTTAAAATCGAAGCACCAGAATGCATCTGGAGAAAACCAGATTATTTTTCCCAGAAGGAATTATAATCTGCTGTGTTTTTCTCTTTGGTTTTGATTTGTTTGATTCAGGAGAAATAAGGAAGTTGAACAATGGATTTTTCTTTCACTGTGAACCACTTGTGAATCAAGAACTGAAGCAGTGTCGCGTAACACAAAACTGCCCCTTATGCTCCCACTAAGCTTGAGGGGGAGTTTTGGGTGAGGAATGACTGCAGAATTATGTCCTCAGGCTTTACTCACCTCTTATTTGGAGCTCCAGTGTAATTGTAAGTGACATAAAAAAGGCCAAAAAACTGCTCCTGCAGCAGTGCTTTGACTGTAGAGCTTCTTATTCATGCTCTTCAAAATCATATTAATGCCAGTGTATTTTCAAAGGGAGATTGAAATCCTCCTTCAATTCCACCATTCATAGGGTCCTCCCACATGACCCTGTTCAGTTCTCTTTTAAAAGGAGCAGTAATGGCTGAACTATGCTTTTGATCCTGCCACCATTTTTTTTTTATATTCTAGCAGTATAGAATTGATATAGTTTCAGGGGCTGCTTTGAGAGTCTTTTTGTAGTTGGGAGCTCAATAATTCCTGCATTTAGGCTGCAGGAGGATCAAACCACAGCAATCTTTCAGGCAAGATCCTTATCTTGATACAGGTACAGTCTAACTCCAGTCACGAACTCATAATAAACTGCAATGCTTAGTCTTTCATCTAATTCTCCTATAAAAGCTTGATATCTCTTAAAGAGCATATCCTAAATATATGTGAGCCACATTTCTTTTCACATTCACTGAAAACTGATCTCACAAGCTTAGACATGGGAATTTCTGAATGAGAGATACATTGTATGAGGAAGAATCTATAAACTCAGCCACAGAGGGGAAAAAAAATTCTCTTTGAAATCCTTTCTTTGTTTTAGGCACAAAACCTGTACAACCTCTGCACAGCAATTTTAGAGTTTATTCTTTAAATCCAAGGTCATGTAGCCATAGCAGCTAGTTCATGCTCAGAGGGGAGGTAATCATCCTCTGTTCTTCTCAGCAAGTGCTCTTTGCTGAGGTCAAAGAAATGGGGCAATGTAACACTGGAATCCATTACAAATTAGCATAATGTCACCACCTCTCTCTGTGACATTTAAAATGAGCATAGATGAAGGACAGCGTGGAAAACAATGCAATTACAAGTATCTGGATCCAACAATAGTTCTGGGAATGAGCAAGGAACTGGAACTGCATGTAATGAATCCTTTAACAAACTCCCGCATTACTTGTGTTGCCTTCTTTCTCTGTCATTACCATTAAACAAAACAAAACAGAAAAAACAAAACCTAGAAATTCCAGTCATACATTCCACTTCTGAAGGCAGGAAACCTGAACAAAACAACCCCACAAGCTTTCATCATGTACAAATACAGAAAGAGAAAATACACGTAAAGGTGAGAACACCACCATCTCAGCACCACAATGCAGCACCGCTGTGAGGCAATCTGTGAAGATGAGATCTCTCTCTGCCTCTACACTGACACGTAATCAGACTTTAACACTTCTGAAAATTCACCAAAAAAAGGCACAAAATATAAAGAAACAGGAAAGGAGCACACAAACACCAGAAACAAAATGTGTTATCTTGTGTTACATAGTCCAGTAGTAATTTCAACATATTCTTTAATCAACTCTGCTCAAAAATACAGAGAAGGAACAAAACTACAGGTCTTCACATAGCAGGACAGAGTAAGAAACAACTCAGCTCCTTTTCAATAAAAATTAGCAACTTCCATTTCTTCCTACATACTCTGAGCTTTCTGAAAAATAAAGTGGAAGTAGCTAAAAACTTCCGTCTTAACATATTCTGAAAACATTTTTAATTTTATGTCTTTTCCGAAACATGATAGCTAATTAGTTATTTGATTATCATAATCAGAAACACTAATCATTGTATTCTTGATGAAAATTCAGTGATTATCCCTAGAGGGTTGCGGTCCAGTAAATGTGTTGACAGGCTATTTGTTATTATAATGGCAATGCATCATGATAACATATAGCAGAAAACAAAAGACAAATACAGATTAATACTATCCATGATAATTCAATACAAGAGAAAATCTAATGTGACCTCCAGGTCAAATTATGTGGTCCCTGCTCAAGCAAAATTTCTACAAGTTCAGTTTTGCATTCAGAAGACTATTGTTTCCTAGTGAATGAAAACACAAATCCCACTAAAATGACCAGTAACTAGTGCCAAGCCATGTCATGATCCCTCCTTAAAATTACCACACAATTAACTGAAAAGTTAAAGAAAGTCTGGTTTGGTTTTTAGAAGTACAATCAAAATATTGCAAGCACAAATAAAAGATATGAAACAGCATCGCTCCCTTTTATAAAGTTTTGTCTCCCCAAAGCACCTAAAAAATTAATTATTCCATATAATAATTATTATATATTTTTACCTTCATATTAAAGTAACCTCCCTTTTGAGAAATACTTAGCAGTACCAGACCTTTCCTTGTGAAAATTACAACGGAAAACTGACATTAGCTAAACTACTTTTCCCCAAGAAGTTGCAGCTTGCCAGCCCACTTGAGGATTTATTTTTAACCCCATTCCTTCAGCCTGTAATTTCTTATTTCCACTTTCAATTTAACAAGCTGAAAGTGGAACTGTTCAGAGATGAAATAGTCATGGACTTGCTGTAAAATACTAAATTACTATTATCTGCTCCATGAGTTGGAACCCTTTTCTTTCCTTCTCATTCATGCCTTTTAATTTTTATTATTTTCAGCAGGTAATATTAAATGTCACCCATCTCTACAAAAATACCATTGCTATTACTTTTTCTTTTTTTCCTCTTTCCCCTTCAAGACTAACAGCTGCCAGAATTGTTGCTGTCAAAACTGGCAGCTGGGAACTTTTCCCATACTTGCCAAAGAGTTGATTGGAGATATGCAAATAACACTTCTCCAAAAATTGTCCAAGGGGTCCCAAGAGGCACAACTGAGGTTAGATACGTCCTTTACAACTCAGTGAAGCCACTGTATCATCCAATCTCCCAGAAATAGAAAGCAAGAATTCAAGACAAAGAGATGTCATTTACACAATGACTTCATAGTGTAGCTGCCTGTCACTCTACAGTGTAAACGTATATGGCTTCCATTGTCACAGTATCCAAGCCATCTCAATACTTCACGTATATATACTCCCACCATGACTACCAAATGTAGAAAAATTATTATTGTATTTTAAGGCTAAGAAACTGAGGCACAAAAATGCAAAAGAAACCTGGTGCAAAACCCATAAATTTTATGGATTCATACTAATGAATGGGAAATGAGATTTCAGAGATCATCCACTTCAACTACATAAAACGAAGAAAAGCAATTATACTTGACTCGTTTGTCAGACATTTGGCAAACTTGAGGAAAACTCCAGGAAAGAAAACATATGTAGGTAACCTATTCCAGTGGTTTACTGCCTGATAAGCTTTTATGTCTTTTACCCTAAGCTTAATTTGTAGACTAACCCAATTTATTCTTCTCTTCCATTCGGTGGTCAAGAAAAGCAATTGATCATTGTCCTGTTTGCAACAGAGTTTTGCATAACAGAGACCTCATATTTTCTGAGTCTTCTTTTGTCTAGATTAAATAAAACAAATTCTAACAACATTTATTTATAGGTCATGTCTTCAAACCCCTTCATCATTCTCACTCTTCTCTCTAGCTTGCTCGACTCTTCCTTAAACCATGATGACCAAAACTAAACAACATACTAGATATGGCCTCAGAAGAACTGACTTGAATAATTATTTTCCACATCTTGCACACAGTAATCCTGTCCATATATTTCACAGGATCACACTGTTAATTCACGTTTCATTTCTGACTGATTATCACCTGATTAGCTAGATATTTTCAGATTAGTGCGTTTAATTTCTCTTTTCTGAGTGTGACACTTCCCACAAAACTTTAATGAATATCAACTTGTCTCCTTACTGGTGTTTTCCAAAGTTTTAAGCGCTGTTCCCCAACAAGACCCCTACACATGTGAACTTTGTTAAAACCTTGATTTTACCTGCAAGTTTTACAAGGATAAATTAGTCTGTCATCAAAATTATTAATGAAAATGCTGAAAAAAATATTTTGTCCAGGACAGATAAATGCAGGACTCTGTTGACATGCCTTCATAATTTGAAGGTAGACTAACAGTAACTGATTGATTCTTATACATCACATGATATTGATTAAACGGAGTCCAAGTTTGCCTACAGGAATGTCATGTGGGACAGGATGAAAGAGTACTAAATTCAAGGTGTGTACATCTACAGATGTCTATAGATCTGTTACCCTGTCAAAAGCATTCTAAAGTTAAATTCATTTATTGTAGATATTAATAGCTTGCTCTAGACTATTTCCAAAGATTCAGGTCAGACTGGCTATGACACCCTGGTTCTCTTTTTTTTTATTATGTTGAAGCCCAGTAATATATTTACATTTCTCTAGCCCCTAAAGGATCCCTCAACCTCCATGAGTTCTCAAAATGTAAAAGATTCAGAGAAAACTCTCATTTATGACGTTTTATTCATTAATTTTATATTTTAAGGTCTTTCTTTTACGCAGCCATACTTCAGCATGTACCTCATCTTATGCCCTATGCCCTCATGTTTCTCACCTACCCTATGCAGTCATTAAAACTCTTCCATTGGGTATCTGGTCAAATAATTCTGTATGATGGTGCATGAAGACTGAAGCAAAGAACACCATTGAATTATTTAGCTTTCTCTACGTCATCCTATATTTGCTTTCTTGTTTATATTTTATAATGGAAAGATACTATTTTCTTATTTTTATATGTCTGTGAGATTGACCTAGCCTTTTCATAATTTTTTTTTCTACCACTTTCTAACTAACACACAGTTTTCACTTTGCACTACTTTATTTTGTCTTTATTTCCAGGTTATTTTTCTATTCTTATGCCTAGTTATGTATACCTTTCTTCCATTTTTATATGATTTCTTTCTGGTTCAGGTTATCAAATAGCTTCTGATGCAGTTATAACAGTATTTTACAGTGTTGCCTGTCCCTTTTGCAACTCTCAAAAGGGTTTGCAGTTCTATTTCTGCTAGAGTCTGTGTCTCCAGTTCTCAGTATACCTCAGATGATCTTCCTCAAGGAGCCTACTTACCTGTTCCCTAAATTTGCCAAAGTCCATTATTATCTGTTCCCTAAATTTGCCAAAGTCTATTATCCTCATTCTACAATTACACATCTTCCTCTCCATGAGGAAGAGAGTGAAATGTAGGTTCCAAGTGTTTTATTTTGAACATGTTATTCAAACATTCAAAATTTGAGTCTTAGTTGGACAGGGTCACAAACAATTGTCACACTCAGACTAATGAACTCAGGTCTTCAGAATTTCAAAGCACCCTATCCCACAATTCTCTTTTTCTCTGCAAAAACTTTTATACTTTTTCAGGAAATCCCACGTGTCTCAGAATAATCTTCTCCCCTCTAAGTACTAATGGCTGACCATTCAAAAACATGACTGGTATAAATACTGGCACTGTATTATCTAGAGGGAAAAACATCTGATAACTAGACACAGTTAGCATTCTCTTCTGTGATCACCATCTTGAAGAAGCTTCCCTTGCAATATGAATTCAGGAGTCCCAGGAAACACAGGTTTTGATACTTGTTAGCAACTGGGAAAAAAATCAACATTGTTTTCCTTAAAGAGAATACATGTATGGAACAAGATGAATACTAATATAATGGGACTCCAAAAGACAGACTTGGGTGCTAGACAAATTATGAAGTGTTTTAAAACACAACCATAACAAGAAAGACAAACTTACTTAAAGGAGAACAACAAAAAAGTATAAGTAAGAAGGAAATCTTGCATTACTAGAAGGCATATTATTTGCCGAAAAGGTGCAATTTCACATTGCCACAATTTACTTCTTGTTAGCTACTTCACAATAACTATACCTGCAAGCCTGGTCTTACTCCTCCACAAACAGGAGGAGGGTAAACACATTCTGTGGCATCACTGCACACTCAACCACATGTCAGCATGCTGTAGTTGACATTTGGCAACATAAACCTTGGATCACGTCAGAGAAATCATTTGTGTCAGCATCATCAAAACCAGTTCTCATTGATCCCCAGCATTACTGTTAGGATAGCCTGAAAATATTTTGGCTAAAACATTAATTCCCTTGAATTTTTAACATTTACAGTGTGTTTTGTACATGCCTAAACAAGACTGGAGTGATGAATTTTGCTGTCTAACAGAGGTGGTTTACCTCAGCAAATAACTTCTCACATTAATAACCTTTCTTACAGGAGTTGAGTGACCTTCTATAAACATATTCGCTCTTTCTATCAAAACCCAAAACATGTAGCATGATTTGACAATCCATCATTTTCTTTCCTATGAAAGAAGGTGCAAATCCCAAATGTGTTACATAAACTATGCATGTTTTCTATACACTACAGAATTCCAAGAACACATGCATTTCCATAGCTTCTAATTGGGCTTTTTAGATAAGATGTTTCCCACCGGGAAGCAGTTAAAAATACAGACAGACAGTTGTCCCCACCCCACCATGACCCCAATCCACCAAGAAATCTAAAATAAACCCACAAAGATGTCAACACTTTATGAAACAGAAGAGCTTTTTTAAACTTTTCCTGGGAAGTACAGAAATTGGGTCAAGCTGCATTTAGTAAAGATGGACATCAAGGGCCTGCAACTGTAGGAAAGATACTGTTACAATATTCAAGAGTTTGAACACAATCCCCAGTATTAGTTGGCAATACCGACACTTCAATAACAAAGCAAGAACAAATGATCAAATTAGTTCCTACAATCTAAATACTATTTAACAATATGTCAGAACTGCTTTCTAAAAGCCCTGTCCGTGTCTGCTCAGAACATTAAATCAAACCAAACATTTAAAGCTAGTAAGTAGAAAATTGGGTTTCTGAAACCAATTCCAGTATTTAAAATAAAGGATCATACACAGCATTAAGCAATACAGGTATCCTACTAACTTCAGTCAATAGTAGCAGGATCACGTAGCTCAGTACAGGTGAAAAAATGAAGACATTATTTATTTCTTAAATAAAAAAAATATTTAACATATATAAGCTAGTTAAAAAGAAAAACACTGAAAAACTGTCCCAAAAGATCAATGGATTGAATAATGGATTTAAAAGTAAAAAAAAAGAAACCAAACTGTGATTTGAATAGCCTTTTATGCTATATAGATCAAATCACTACTCTTGATCCTAACCAATGTTCCTATGACAAGTTTGTTTTTGTATTTATAACACAATGGTAATAACTTTCAACTTCAAGTAATCAAAATCATAACTTGAAATCTGTTTGTGGGGGTTTTTTTTGTCATGGTTACTGAAATACATATTTGTAAATATAATCAAGTCCTTCTGGCTTAACTCATTCTCAGAATATCACCCCAAGAGTTACTAGCCCTGACCTATTCCTATGGAATAAAGCACACAACAGAACTCAATATATGTGAAATGTGTGAAAGCAAATGTAAAATAGCCTCGGTCAATAGGGCTTATTTATCTCTACTGGATAATGTAAGTCCAAAAAAATTCAGAACAAGCATGCAGAAAAGCTTTTTTTGTCATACCCCAGCTGTCAGGAAGCATTAAAAGCAAACAGGCAAGCCAAACACCACAGATTCTTAATATGGTAAGGATATGGAACACAATCCTCCACAAAACTAGTTACATACTAAATTTAGTATTCACTATTTCAATAGTGGGTGTGAGTGTTTCATAAAAAGCTGAAAGAGGCAGAGGAGATGGATAAATAAAGATATGATTTAGTCAGAATTGTATGAAGGACTTAGTAAAACTGAAAATCTTTGAAAACATGCTAAACTTTGGCTAAACACAGAAATTTAGGTTTCAGCCCAGACTCAGTGAAACATCGACTAAACCAAAAGCAAACAACTTCACTGACTGCATAATTGTTTTCCATTTTGTAGCTGGCATTCCGTAATGTGACAACAGCCCAAAGACTGGGTGAGATTCAGTTATATAAACCAAGATGTCTAATGCTATTTAAAATGCCCCAGAGACTCCCTCACATGACAGATTATGATATTTCTGCTGTCTCACAGGGTAGATAGAACATAGGACTATTAGATTAACTACATCCTTCTAGAGCAGGGTACCGGGGGTATGCCAGGGCATTCTGAACTGCGTGGGACAACTATGTTCAGGCATCTGAATTCCACCCACGGTACCCACATTTTTATTCCTTACTTCCGTGGTACAGACATTAGCTAAGAGATTTTCTTACTGTTTCCGTACATGTAAAATGCACACATACTTTTGATTTCACCATTATGCACAAGCCTTTCTCTTCTACCCGTTCAGCTAACCTACTAGCACTTTAAAATAATGTCGGTGTAACAATTTCTGTTTGCATTCATTCTGATTTTCTTCAGGCAACTAACTATGGTACCTACATTAACTCAGATTTTGTTCTAGATGCTCAGTGTGATTAAACCCACCTAATACCTGAACCACCTTCTGCAGTTACCTCTATTTTCCTTTTAACTATCCATAAATTGCTAAGTTTATCACTTCAGCTGGCTACTTAATTTTAGAGGGACCCACAGATCAGTTCTCAGGTGTGGCAAAACTAAAATTCAGCAGAGATATGTAGCAATTGCAACAAGCTGGCTCTTCACTTTCATGCTCCTCTCATCTCAGATACACACCAAAGGCTGGGTGACAAAAAATACTTGGTTTAGGACTGGAATTGAGAATGAATCACAGGCATGTCTACATGCAGTATAACTGGAGTCAGCTGACTGGGATGGGATGGAGACAGTGGGATTCAGAGCACAAAGGAAAGCTCTTGCAGGAGGAAGACCTCAGACCTAAAGTCTCTTATTTCTTATTAAAAATAAACCATTTCTTCTGCAAAAGAGCAGCACAGCTCTCAACCTTAACTCTTTACCCAATCTAATGTTAGAGTAATTCATTGCTCTAATGCATGATAGTTTTCTCAAGTCATTCTGAAAATATGACCTGATCCTAAAAAAGACCCTCTGGAGATTTATCCAGGTTTGATTAGAAAAAAAATAAACAAAGACTTCAGACCTTCTCCCCAAAACCCAACAATCTCTCCCACACCATACAGGCATGTGGATATAAGATCAATACTAACCCTGCATTACACTCCGTTACTGCTTCAGGGATGTCTGCGCTTACCAAAAAAGTAGATGGACCATCATATGGAGCACTCTCCCTTTCTTCTGCACTACAGAAAAATCACAAACCCTCTTCTCAGGGCCTGAGGTTTTTGCTCCTGCTCCATGCTCTTCCTGGTGCCCATAGGAACAGCCAGAAAGTACAACTATTGCAACATATGGTAGAGAAAAAATTGCATTTAATTCTGAGGGTTCAATCCAATTCTCAGAGTTCATACTACAAACTGACCGGTAAAATATTGTCAAGACTTTTCTCTCAACTTATATTAATTTTTTATATCATCTATTTTATTAGAAATTAATTAATTAAAATCACATTATCCATTACATGAGTCACTGATTTCCCAAAATGCAAGGTTACTTTCTTTGAATAACTTACAGAAAGCTCTTAATTCCTGAAGGTGACAAACTAAAAATGTACTTCAAATTGAAAACACACACACACACAAAAGAACAAGGGAAGAGGGAAAATGCTGGGAACTCAGAAGGGAGCTAGAAGTATTGTGAAAGCAGAGTGGTAATGAAGCAGAGAAGACTGGAGAGAAGTTGACATTACTGGAGGGCTCTCCCAGACAACAGAAAAATGTGGGTTTACTGCAGTGGAAGAAGAAAGACAGAAAAGGTTAAAAAGATATCATTTCACAACAAACCAGGCTTCATCCTTTCTGTCCTTCATGAAGTATGTTTTTGCTGAAATTCTGGTTTTTGATGCAAACCCTTCAGACCCCCAAGAAATTCTCCTCATGCACCCACACTGTGTTTTCTGGCTCGAATAAGTTTGTTAGTAGATAAACACTGCTGCTGCCTCATGCTTGAAAAGTTTTGAATGTAATTGACTGTCAATGATATGATGATTTATAATGCAATCTGCTGCTACTTCTGCTGCTGCAGATAACTCTAATTTGCCTCTATTGTATTAGATATGATGAACTTGACAATCATTTTCAATTTTCCTATTTGGCTTTCATTCAGGTTGATGTGGCCAGTAACAGTGAATTTTCATTGTTCTCCCCCAAAAGCAATAGAGGAACAGGAGTTTGTTTTATATGAAGCAGTTGGCTATTTCCAAAAGACTCATTTATTGTGTAATGAAGCTTCTGCCAAGTAAAATATTCAGCAAAAGTGTGGACTGAAAGTTTTGGGTTAAATCTTTATGTTTTACTGAATCAAACACTGTCCCAATTGTGCTATGTGGAAAAGAAGATAGGTGACAGGGAGAAAAGGAGCCTACAAACATGATGGACATTTTAGCAGCTAGTTAAGATTACATAGTTCCATAATTCTGGTCATACTCGGACCTGGAGGCTTTGGCTTCTCTAGGGAAGACAGGTGAAAGAGATAGAGATGTTCATGGTTTCTGTTTTGGGGGAAACTTAATAAGGAATGGAAAGGGAAAGTTATAGAAAAGACCCCAGTATACAAAAATGAGTTTAAAGAACGCTTCCTGGACAAGCAAGTACCATTTGACAATCCTTCACTTCACAGCTGTGCTCTCTTGTAAGGCAAGTACTCAGGAAGTTACAACATTTGATTATTACTAGCCATAGAGATAAGCAAATCAGTCTTAAAGTGATACACATGAAAAGACTTTGTGGCTTTGGATAACCCAGCTTCCAGCATTTCAGCTGTATTTTCTCTCCTTATAAAGAAAACACCTACATTTGTTCTAACTTGCTTTGGTATGCATAGACAAAATGTAAGATGTAAAAATGATGTATTTCCAGTCCACATAACAGCTTCGATTTACAGAGTTGTGTCTGTTTCCTCACCTAACAAAATTTTCGTAATGAGTTGCAATGCAGTTGTAATGCCATTCCAGCTGCTACATGGAAGAATGAGCCAGGTCCTATTCTGCCTCATCCATCACCAAAAAGGACTGGCATCTAAGTTTCAATATGTAAACTCTCTTCTCTGGGTAAAAGATGAGAGACAGATTTAAGACCTCAAGTACAGTTTGCACAGCTGGCAGTTAGAAAAATGATTTTTTTGACATGCAAGCTAAACACATTTAATAGGGAAATCATTGAGAAAGAATAAATATAGAATTCCAAGCTGTCATTTTCACATAGTTACCTTTTTGACTGTAACTGCATTTCAAGAATGACATAATTTACAGTGTCATGCTTTCTGTGTATGAGCATTAATCCCATTATCATTCATCCACAATAAACTATGCTGCTGTAGAGGTTAATTTAGTTTCCAAATAATATAAAGAACTATTTTAAAACCAAACTTTTCAGAAGCTTAGGTGAAGTTTTGGGGAAAATTAACTGGTTTTCTCCTTTTCCCCAATTCAGTCGTAACTAGCAATCATACTTTTCATTTGTTCTTACAGTATAAAATATCACCACCAACAACATAAAGAATGTTGTTATAAAATATGGGGAGTGCACAAATACCAAGGTTGAGAGGAACTAATATTGTTTTCTGGGCACTTGTTATAGTAATTCAGGATTGGAAAGCAATAAGTGATTGCTTTTCCTTTGCAAAAAAAATTGTGAGAATCTGTAACTAGACCTTAAGCATACACTTTAAACATTTTATTTGTTTAGAAACGTGAAACATTTTTATTAGTCGAATGGCATGCCATTATTTCCTGAAAGGCTTAGGAATTTTTTTTTTAATAATTTGTTCATAAAGCTTGTAGAAGACATAAAAGATATACCCACCCTTGATCAGTTTAGGGGAAAAATGCAAGCAATCCCATAAAGCATCTTCAGCAATATGAATTTGGATTGTATAATTAACATGTAATCACACATCAGTGAAGCAAGCTGCATCACTTCACCTTTAATGGCTGGAGTTACTGAAGAAGAGATTTCTGTGGGAGACAAACGTAAACTGATTACAGATTCTAACAGAATCAGCTAGAACAGCAAAGGTAGTATTATGGTGTGGAAAAATGCCTGCAGTTACATACAGATAGGACACGAGGCAACAGTTTAACAAGATAAAATCTTTTGCATGTGGCCTATCTTTCAAATAGAATTTTACTCTTACTCTCCAAGCGGAATTTCAAAGATGCTCTGCCACTTCTGCTTTATTCACACAGAGCAACATTTAAGGATAGAAACTCAGCAGTGATCTGTGGCCATACACCGTGAGAGACTATATGGATTGCATTTCCCTACACCAACTAAAACATGGGCTCTGAGTACACATACACACAACATTCTCTCAGTCTTGAAACTCAATGATCAACTTAAATGACTCCAACAGCCCTCAGAGACAAACAAGCAAGAATCTCAACTGCATCTATAGAGATGCGGCTCATGCATGCAGGCATAAGCTTTGCACTTGTTTTCCCAATTAAATAAAAATAAAAGATCTTTCCTTCAGTGTAAAACCAAGCAAAATTTGTTGTTTAGCAAAAATCTTGTTTAGTATAACTGGTTTATGTCAGTATACACTGCTTCAAAATTTAAATGCCTCTCAGTCCCAGAAAGCAGAGGCAAAACAAGAGAGAACATTTGACTGAGAACAGAAATGTAAAATTACAATGTAGCAACAGTGTAGAAACTTAGCAAAAACTACGTGTTCCTACAAATTTGATATCATATACATATTTTCTATTATCTTTAGGAGTTTTCAGATGGTACTTTACTCACATGTTAGTGAAGTTGGAAAAAAAAAACCTCCTGAGATACAGGCTGGTTATGGTTGACATACTAAATTGTAATTCATCCCCTTCTGTCAACCGTGTTATTTGTAGAGAGAGGGAAAAAAAAAATAAAGACAAGCTTTTTTTGGTGGCTTGTTTAATCTGCTAAAACCTGTTTGAGGTAATCCCTGCTCCACAGTGGCTCCCAGTGGGAGATGTAAGCTGGCAGCAATACAAGCATTTCCCCAAAAAACCTGCAACTGAGACATCTCTTTTAAAATTTACTATAAGAACAGGAAGCTGAGCTCTTAAAAAAAAAAAAAAAATAAAAAGTATTTTTCTACATGCAGTTGCCAGTATGGCACCTCAAGTTAACAACAGAGGATGAGAAATCCCCTGTGCCTTTATGCAATAACATTTAAATGGCAAGTTGTTGAAAACTTTGTTAGAAAATGAACCACCACACATACGTGAGCTGACTACATGGTTCCTCTCTGGGGTTTCAATCTTGTAACAATTTTAGCTATATAAGCAAAATTTCAGTCTTCTGTACTCTAAATAGCAGATTAAGTTTTTAGGAGGTCTGTATATCTTCACCAGAAGAGTTACATATCTTAAGTGTTTTGCTTTCCCTATCATGCCAATGTAATTTATGAATATAAATTTCCAGGCAAAAAAATGTATTCATTCTTTAAACTAGAAACCCTTTGAAATTTGGTGTCTCTATTCACTGCTCTATCAAACAAAGAAAACAAAAACCACACACAAAACAGTGCCTGAACACATCACACTGTACACAGTTCCTCTGAACTGTGGCAACCACTACCCGAATCCTGCAATGTGTACAGAGCTCAAAAAATGAAGTTATTATTAGAGCTTTTATGAACACATAAAAGCAATCCAGTGATGAAGGAAGAACTTCTTAACATTTTACAGTGCAGCTTTGCTACTGAAGCAGCAGCATGTAGTTAAAGAATTCATTTTTTCTAAAGAGATGCTTCCATATGCACACTTTGATGACAGAATCACAAATGTATTCTGATAAAAAAAAAAAAAAAAAGTCCTCACTATTTTTCCTTAATGTTATCCTTTCCTTCTCCCCTTCATTGCTACAGAACACACAGACCAACGTTTTCAGATCTGACACTTAACGGCTCAGCTCCTGAATCCATATGGGGTATATTTAACTGCAATTTTTATTCAATTCACTATGGGTGCAGACACTTAGCTTTACACACCAGATCTGAAAGCATTGGTTATAGTTCAGACAAAATTGTATCACTGGGTGGGAAACCATAATATCAGAAGTGGTGAAAGACCGCGTTCCTTTTAGATTGTACTACATAGCAAAAATAGAAGAAATATTTAAAAGGCATTGAAAGAGAGGTGGTGTGGTGTGGGTTTTTTTGAGAAACTGAACTGTAAGAGAGAGAGACAGAAAAGGGGAATTTACCTGTCACGCAAAGAACTGGACTGCCAGTGTTAGAGACAGTTTTCATTTACAGAGAGAACTGCAAGCAGCAAAGAACACTAGCATGCTTATTGTTAGTGAATGGCATAATTTACCTTTAAAAGTACCTCTGAAAATGAGAAGAAAGTCAATATCACTGTGATAACTGAACTAATCTTTGCAATCTCCATGCAAGTGAGAGAGAAAAACATGTATAGGGGACTCCAAATCTAAATCTTCAGTCTATGTCATGGCAGAGGTTTCTTAGCTAATTTAAATATTTGTACTCATTTTATTGTTCAACATTTTATTATGAACAAATAGTAATAAATGTATTTCCTGCTCTATACCTTCAGTGGGTGTTCTTAGTGTTTCAGATCTCAGATGTCAAATACCTTCTCAAACAGGAGTGGCAGTGGCATTTGCTAAAACATGTATGTTGCCAAAATGGCATTTAAACAAAACCAAGTTTCTCCTGTTTCTAAGCCTTGTGTTCTACTGAACTCCAGTTCCATATTGGCAGCCCTGTGGTGCAAACCACCTGGAGCTGGGGATCACCTGGCTTCTGGTTTTCTTGATGCAGAGACAAAAGTCCCTACGCTGACAGAAATTTTGTGGCTGCATGCATTTCAGCCTGCTTTAAGGGCCTGCTTTACCAAATTATCATACAGATTAGCATCTAGTCAGGGTGTGCACCCACACTTCCTTTCTCTAGGAAGAAAGGGGTTAGAAAGGTGGAAAGCCTAGAATATGAAGGTCTTGCATTAGTTGCAGAGTCAGAACGTGAACAGTTGATATGTGCGTCCAGCCCTGGGGTTTTGTGGTTGTTAAAGCCTCAGGCTCATTTCCAGGACCTGACCTTGATCTGTGGTTTCTCAGCCCAGCTTTCTAATACGGTGCAAGAATCCCAATTCAAAACACAAAATGGATTTAAGCAGAAAAAAAAAAAAACGTTTTCTTTAAGTGACCAGTATAAAGAGCTATTTTCAGCATTGTTTGGCTTTTTTTCTTTTCAGTTTTCCATCTATGCAAAATACTCTCCTGTTTTTCCTGTTTAGTAACTTGAATTTCAAAATAGTAACCTGAAAGAAAATGCTCTGGATCAAATCCTTCAAACTTGTCAATGGTTCCGAGCTTTGTAAATGACATCAAAAAGAAAAAAGAAAAAGAAAAAAATATCTTTTACAATCACAGGCTTTGGGGTTGCACGCTATTCTGGTAAACAGAATGTTCAGGTGGGATGGTTTTTTAACACCAGTGAACATCATATTAGTTAAACAGAGATAACGACACAGTGCTGCCAAAAACATCTCGTCACAGAAGTTAACGCATGATGGTAATGGGCTTCTATCACTTTGTGGGGGATAATAGCAAATTAAACAGAGGGTAGGTTTAGGTGCCGGTCCACAAGAATTGCACACAGAACAGGAAAGGACTGCACAGGTGCAGTTTCACCCACCACCTAATTGCTGCCTGCTGTTGAAAAAGATAATCCTAGTCCTCTTCATCTCCCAGCACTCCTGCAGCTAGGAGATAGTTGGTTCTTACTGATTAGTGGAAAAGAACTTTTTTTTTTTTCCTTTTAAGGGATGCAAGATAAGCAACAGGAAGCACAAGGGCATAAGGGCTGGGAGCATCCTTGCTGGCAGCAGCCTGTAATTACATCAGATTGGATATAATGTGATACTATGCCCAAGGCCATCTGAAGTTTTAGAACTGTCCATTACATTTTTGGTAGACAGAGAAGAGAAGGGAGAGCTCTGCTGTTTACAAGAATTGCTGAACTGCATATCTAGCTGGTGGAATTGGAGATTATGGAAGCCATTTGCTAAAGAAGACAGTCAATGCACCACAAATCCCCCTGTCAACCCACAGGTCAAGCCTATTATTAGCAGTATCCTAAAGAAAATTCACACTTTAGCAAGCTAAAGTTTGTTTAAACCCCAAATCTTCTAGCTAGTTCTCCTAGCAACTCTTCTGTGAATGAATCAGAATTAACCTCCAGTGTATCTCATCTACCAGCCAGACACTCTCTGTGCTGCAATAAAAGTGAGGTTTTGAAACCATGACCATGAATTCTTCCTTCCCACTGTTTAGTCTGAGGCTGCCTCTACTGTTCTGACTTTGAAGACTCATAGATTCCTGTTATAAGTAATAGCTCTATTTACTGGCCTGGGCAATTACTGGTTGTACCTGACCACAGACGGTTTTAGTCAGAAGTTACAAATACAAACACACCAGGCTTAGCTCTCCTGTTTAAAGCTCCAGTCAGGAGGTCACAGATGATACTGGAAAATTTGTCCAGCACTCTGATAGTAACAGAGGAAGACAGGTAAATAAAGCATCTTTTTTCTCTGTTGCCCCCAGAAATCTTCTGGGTATTAACCAGCAGCTGTCATGGCTACAGAGATTAGGACAGGTGAAGATTGGAATCGGTACTGCTATAGTAGCTCCTACATTTATTCTCTTTCAGATTAAATGGTAAAGCATGCTCTGGCCACATCTCTTCCAAACACTGCCAAAAAAATGGCAGTGGGAAATATTTTAATGCACAGAATTTCTAGTTCTCATTGAAGTTTGTCTTTTTGTTTTTACTCCAATAGACTGACAGATCTTTCAAGGATTTAGCATCTAGCAGTCTGTTCAGCTGACAACAGAAAAAGATTCAGGATGAGGGGAGAGGGTGAGAATGACAGTGTATAAGGTGGAAAAAAAGGAAAACCAAATATTCTTGCACAATAACTAAACAACTTTTTTTCTCCCCTTCAGAGTAAAATTTAGTCAGTGCATCAGTTTCTACACAGAGACTATAAATCCAAGTTATATAGCCACATACCAAATGCACCAAGGGAAGCCACTTCTCTTTTTTCCTTGATAAGGTGTCCCCTTCTGCCACTACAAGATGAGTAAATTACTCCACCTGTCTAACTGATCCCCAGTATTCAGCCTGACACTGACAATGGCAGTGCACCTGTTAGCGTGATGGACAAGTGATTGGCAGCCTGGCATTTGCTGCTTTCTATAATAAGTTGGTTATTATACAATGATGTTGACAATCTAGAGAGACTGCAAATATTAAAGTGTAACTAGGTACAGGTTTGAAAAAGAAAAAAAACCAACAGGTTATAGGTGAAATGTGACCCTGAATAAATTTTATGCCAAAGGCTTCTTTCATTTTGAAAAGAAAAATATCAAATTTTAAGTACGACACTTTTTCTTAGGAGCAAATTATTCTATTTACGTGTAGCCACCAAATGTCAGTTCTGAGTTTTCCCATAAACTAAGCACAAGATTGCAAGTCACTGCCTTGATCAGCCTCTCGGGCATATTGCGTCTATAAATGTAAAGAGTCTAAGCAACTGCAGTTACAGCCTTTGTAAAATTACGCCTTCTGCAGCCATAGTAAACTACCACTTCATTGCAAGTATTCTGTTTTCTTCCCCATGGTCCTACTATGGCATCTCCCTTCTGTACAAGCATCACCCTGGACCAAGTGTAGCTGTACTGTTTGAGGACAGACAAAAGCTTCACCAGCTGTTGGCAGCTGGAAGTTGGAATGGCCTTGTTATTTAACAGTTACCTAGGATGCCAGTCTGTAGGCTATAAAACTTAGTGGCCCACCTTGGAAAACAGAATACAGCTCCATTTTGGAATTTAGCAACCGATAAGAAAATTTCAGGCAAATGAATGTTTCATTTAAATCCAGCATCTTCCAGCTGTTACCAGTATCATGCAGAATAAACCTGTTGTACCAATTAGGCATCTCTGAGGTCATCTCATCCCTATCATATTTTCACCCTAATTTTTTAATAGTGAGGAACTAGTTTAAACCTTGAAATGGGGAATTTTATCCCCAATATTATTCTTGCTAGCATTCCTTACCGCAGTGATTGATACCCTTGCTCTTCACCTAAATGTCCACAAACTTTCTAGGAGTTTATGCTTATTATGTCAAACTGTAATACATCACAGTGCCAAAATACTGTTTTCCACGAGAGCATTTCGCCCTGGAGCGTGTTACTGTGATAGGCAACTCATGCAAACCAGAAAACCTGAAGATTATGATGTGACACCCCAAAAACTACAGAATTCTAATTATATTGTTTGCATAAATACTACTTGACTTTCCTTTTCCTTTAACTGTGGTATATAATAGATGTATAATGATATAGGTCCTGTTCAGCAAATTACATACTATATGAATTTTACATGCTGTTCTAATTAAATTGCTAATCCTGGTCCCAATGGCTGCATTTGTCCTAGTAATCTGAACAGCAGCAGGTCACAGCCTTGAACTCTAGCACATATGTATCTGCATAGTTAAACTGTTCACTAGCCTGTAAACTGTCCACTGTTTGAGCTGTGAAAACTTCCTACAATCTCTTAACATGGTTCAGGCTGTCAGTATGGCCTGAGACTGCTCTCACAGCAGGCAACCTTTTTTGGGGTGGGAGAACAGACATACAGGGAAGGTGGACAAAAGGCATCTAGATGTATTGCTGTGATCAGTGCTGTGACATCTGAAGAACGGGATTTTCTAAATCCTTTTGTTAACCACTAATCAAAAGCAAAAAAATTCTAGAGAAATGGACAACAGATGGAAATATGGGCTTAAACCAACATTTAAGCAGTAAGCATTAACTGTCCTTGTCAAACCTAGATTGTTTTCAAAAAAGAGAATAAATGCATCGTGCAACCTTGCTAAAAAACTTCCATGTCTGATTTTGAAGTGCACAGTTTGAAGTTGCTCTGCAAGCAGAAGGCTAATTCCTGATTTATGATGTTGCTGTTAGGAAAAAACCCCACAAACCTACAAGATTCTAGTCATAAGATCTCCCGAAAGGAAAAATGGTAAAGCTTAGAAATGAAATTATCATATTTTGTGTTCACATGACACCATTAACAATTCATGTCTTTATTAATAGCTGATAAATTAATAACATCTTAATAAATTTGTAATCTACAGTAACTGATTATCCACAAACCTTACAATTCAGCATTTAGGTTTATAACCATGGGGTTCAACCACATACTGCAACTTCCATAGATCTGCGTAAAGCCGTATATAACACATGGTACTCGCAACTGCAACATGCTCAGAAAACACGTTGAAGTAGTTTATAACCCTTTCTAAACAACAGGATGCATTTCAAATAATTACTTCTTAAATATAGCTGTTACTAACACGTACATGCACACACAGAGACACGTATATCACACACACATACAGAAATAGTTTTTGGTTCTAAGTTTAGTGGGGGAAAAGTCACTACATTAAAAGAATGCTGAAACAAGCAGTTACATAATCTAAATGACTGCTGCAATGCAAAATCCAGTCTCACAAAGCTCGCATAGTGACTTGAAATCTATCATTTTTTTCCCAATCCAAATGCTATTTTTCAATTCAGTGGGCCTCAAGCTTTTCAAGAAACTGGATCAATTTGAAGCAACTCATTCAAAAAGGCTTCTTAAATGCCAGTCCTAGAATTCAACATGACAGAGGAGACAAAGAGTCATCTTCATTTCCAGTTCCCATCAGCTGCGCGCACAGCCCCACATTAGCATAGGGCCACTGGACTGTGCTGTAGGCACAAATCGCTGAGGAAGGAGCAAACAGCCTTCCATTCATTTTCCAAATTGCAGCTAGGGCAAGAATATTAAATAACTTTTTAAATTACAAAGCAGTATTTTCCAATATTACTTCCTTTGGATGACTCAGAACTATTATACCAGGGTACGAATGGAAGAAGTGATTGCTTTTTAGCTAAGCAAATGGATAGTGAGCCCTTCCCACGTACAGGAACCCTACCCACTTTCAGTGGCTTCACTTGGTAAGTGCTAAACTCAGTCCTCAACACGCAATACTTCAATCTGCGTAAGCCCTAACCATGCTCAATTGCAATTATACAGCACAAGCATACTCCAGAGGTCTTATACCAGAGATCCAGTAACAATTTGGGAAAGAATGCAGTCTCTGATGGCTGTGAAAAAATGCCGCCACAATACCGTGCTTGTGAAGGGGGAGGCGGTAAATGAAAGTTCAAAAGACTCCTGAGCAGCTGCTCTGTCTCCAATGCACACCTTTAACCACGTAACCTCACTCTTTGATCTCCTGTAGAATTTTGGCTGCCTTATGCTGTTTGCAAGCAGAAGGCACGTCACTGAAGATCCATTTGTATGCGCCTGATTTGTTTCTATACAAATGCTTTAAAAAGGGGAAGAAGAGCTGTGCTGGTGAATAGCACAGAAAGAAAGAACTTAGTGTAGGAAACAGCTCATGTTTCATAAAGGCCACAGAAACAGGGAAGTACATTAGGACTTTTATAGGGATAGTAACAAAATCACAAAAATGGAAGAGATTCTCAGATATTCAGAGGAATGAGAAAGTTCTTTCTATATTGGTTTGGACATTTTCATGCAGAAAGTGTAGGACCAGACAGCGAGAATAGGACAATGGAAGAAGTAAAGGTCTATTCAAAATACTTTTCCTACCTCTACAAACTGTCAACATAAAGATTTGAAAGACAGAACACAACAGGCAAACTTATCTTCTTTCTTTACCAGGCTCTGTTGGGTATAACTTTGCTGCCTAGCCTTTCTTTTAATACTTTTTTTGTGCCATCGTCTTCTCATTTGCTGTAACACAAGCTAGCAGCAGAACTGGTATGTCAACTGGATACAGTGCCCCAC
This sequence comes from Gorsachius goisagi, assembly GCA_018403395.1. Taxonomy (NCBI): domain Eukaryota; kingdom Metazoa; phylum Chordata; class Aves; order Pelecaniformes; family Ardeidae; genus Gorsachius; species Gorsachius goisagi. The sequence goes on along the minus strand of BOSO01010037.1, from coordinate 16,962 downwards.
CTTCAACTCTTAGCTCCTTTGAAGCCCAGCAGAATGCTACCTCTCATGAGAGGGCTTCCCATCTGCCCAGGTTTTTGAAGTGCTGAGCTATCCCAGCCAAGCAGACAGCATCCTGGCACATCTCTCAGAGAAGGCTCTTCACTCTGCTGTGATGCCGCAGCATCTCAAGCGCGGAAGGTTAATAGTATGAACAAATTATGAAATATTTTCATTTCCAGAGAAAGAAAAGATACATTGAGCTGGCCCCAAAATGCATTCTCTTCTCACAGTTAGCTGCTGGTTTACGAACTGTGACACATAATAAATTAACATTCCCGAAAACAGCACACCTGTCTTGCCCTTTTGAAGCTCAGTTGCATCCAAACAAATGAGGGCATTCTGACAGGTGTCCTTTCCACATTACAAAAAAGGCCATAGGTTTTGTTCACAGCCAGTTCTGCTGTGTTGCTTCATTTGCTTTTTATTTTCCCTTTTTACAATGTTTCTGATTGATAGTTCTATCAAATCTGTGGTAGTAACCAACTGACAAACAATGCTCCAGTAGAAAAATCCAACAGAATTTAATACAGATAAAAATAGAGTTCTACAGAAGTTTTTCTAAAAATGCACAAAACAACCATGGGGTATGCACATCTTTTAAATCTACCTATTTAATTTTCTAACAGGATTGTATGGCAACACAATATACTGAAAGTGTGAGGCATGGTACTCAGGTATTTTTTTCCACTAGCAGATATTCACTTCAACAGAGCAACTCACTTGAAATGATTGTCCATGACTGTCCCTATATATGTATTCAACAAATATAAAATTTAGAGATGTATAGAAGGAATCTGAGTGTGGCTCATAATATTCTAGATTTTATAAAATGTTTAGAAACAAATTATTTAAAAATGTTACATCCTAGTAACCCCATGGAATTTTGTTTTGGAAGGCCATCCCAAACTGTCACAACGTGGAGAAGACTGAATCATCAACTAATGTCACCTTGTCCTCTGTTTATATTGAACATGTGAAAGCTACCCATCGTGTATGTTGCAATATATATTTTGTAAAAAAGTATCATTTTTTCAAGAGAAGATAAGACACAGTCATGTTATTTTCTTATGGGCATCCTTTTGTCATATTCTTTTTGCCTCACAGCCTGTATAACACACCCAGGTACCAATGAGGTTACATTAGTAATATGATAGACTCAGCATCCATCAAGATTTCAGTCAAGAAATCTATTAAATGTACTGAAAAAGAATCTTTTGACAAGTCGTGCTATACTCCTAGTAATAATTCTATTCTTTTGTCATAATAGGTCTCAGCATCATCACGCAATTGTGAAATCATTAAGACCCCGTCTTTAAAAGGGAAGAAAAATCGGAAAAAAAACTTCCATAGTAGAGGAATATATGCTATTGACTCAATTCTAAATAGAGTCATGTTATACCAAAACCATATTCTACAGCTGGGAAAGGTCCTTCTACTGGCCATTGCTATAATTTATGACAGAGAATCAGAGTTAGCACATACTATGTCCATGTACTCTTTTCTTTACCCTGAATCAGAAGACTCACTTTATTTTTTTCTCTTCCCTGAAAATCTGAAAGCCAGTGCTAATTAACTGTAGGCTACCATAGCTGCTAGGAAGCAAGAAATCTCTTGTCACCTTAAAGGCTCTCCAGATATTTTTTTAAGTCTGGGTGTAGAGGCTTAAATTTTAACCCTAGAAGCAGCATTAAAATCAGAGTGCATCAATTTAAAAAATCTCCTGAACAACGAAGAAAGTATTTTACTGACTTCACTGGATTTTGAATCTGGACCTTGAAGACTGGTACAAGACAACATGAGCAATGGACATGGCATTACATAAAGCCCTAAACATTATATTATTCAAAACCTTTCTCTGCACAGGGGTCATTTAAAGCTTTTCTGTGAAGCACAGAACAGGTATGCACCAAACTAATCGATCAGACCAATCCTTAAAAATGTTTATCTTGTTTATAAGAGGAGAAGTTGAGGAAATACACCACCTTGTTGTAGAAGATCAAGCAAACATTTAACAATCTCCCCAATAATTGTGATCCTCCACTTAACGTTATTAAGCCCTGTCTACTGTGATACCCTGTTGACATCAATTTAAATGCCTGTGAAGGCTCATTTACACAGTCCCATTAAAAAAAAAAACAAAAAAACCCAACAATGTAAGTGGACTAAAACTACAGTATTATAAAGGCTTTTCTAATGATGAGCAAGTATTATAGTGTGCTGGTTTCAGCTGTGTGGTGAAAAAAAAGCAACCCTAAAAATAAATAAATATGAGAGAGAAAAAGAAAGCAGCAAGCTTTCTATGCACTTCTTAGTGACATCAGTTGTCCCGGTCTGTCCCTTCAACTATGTGTGTCTTCTCCCTGGAAGAAAAGGTGAAGTGACAGATTTTGCATTCAAAAACACAGATATGCTATGTTCTCTTGCTTTACTCATAAATGCCTACAATGATGCAGAAAAAGAATGACAAGGGAAGGCTTATCATTAATTGCTGGCATTGTACCAGTTGACTCCCTCAATACAATACCTTCTCAGAATCTGAGGAAAATGAAATATGTAAAAGAGAAGATCAGAAAGCCTAGAGAATCTTTATGCAAGTATTAAAATGAGAGGCAAATCAGACGAGCATGTGTGTGTGTTTTTAAGAAATTCTACCCCACACAAAGAATAGGAAATTAATTAATTGCACAAGAAATACCGTGTGCATATATTATGCTTTTCTTCCACTGACAAAAGGAAAACAGACACAAACATTTTTACATTGCAAATGTAACTTCCTAGGTCAAGTTAAGTCTATAAAAAAAAAAACAACCTGATTTTCAACATTGCTAATTAATAAACATTTCTGAACATTGTTCAGATATTTAAGCTAGAAACCACAGGGTTTTGCGTGTTTGCATTTCAAAGTATTGAAGTTTTAATACTAATTTAAGATTTAATGCTAAACGACTGGCCACCATTCATAGTTTTCAACACTACTCAGAATGCTAGTAAAAACAGAACTGTCATTTCTATTAAAACCAAAAATAATTCACAAAGTCACACTGGATTGACTTGCTTTAAATATTTGGGAATATTATTATTTAGCTGAACAACAGGTTTTATCCAGTAAGTTCCCCCTGCACACTGTAAAAGAGCAGCTCGGTATGACAGAGGAAACACAACGTTCAGAACAAGTCATTCATATGTGACTATAAATTATTCCTTCCGATGTGTTGATGAAAACCATATTTCTATTTGTTTGAGGTATCACACATCATAGTAGAGAATCCCTTAGACTGAGTCCATTCATCAAAACCAAGCGACTATGTTAGCAGATGAGTTACTGGAACACTATGCAGTTCTTTTTTCAGTAGCAAAATTGACTATATTCAGAGGTTAAAATGTAAATAGTAAAAATTGAATTTTGTGACATGAATAGTATCATTGCAATATGATAGCAAAAAGGCAATAAATGAATAATCATGTAGCCTTTCTCCTAAATGGGCTGCTATTGAAAGTTCCCAACAAAACTTCAGAGTAGCACAAAACTTATCTCACATCTGTTCACATTCACTAGCTTCCCAGCTGAATCTGATACATTGTAAGAGAAAGTTAGAATTCACAATTTTAGACAAAATCTGATTTTGGTTTGTTGGTTTTTTTAAGAAAACAACAACTCTCAGTTAATATTAAGCACAATTTAATCCTTAGTGTAAGACTTTCACAATCCCTTAAAAATAAAAATGTTATTTAAAAGGAAAAAAAAACCTCAAATAAGCCTCAACATCTGTATGCAATTTTAATCTCCAGGAAAGCTTGTGTTCTGAGAATCATGTTTGTTTTTAAAACATCTGTAGGCATTTCATAGAAAATTTCATTCTGCAAAAAACAACATACTGCAATCACACCTCATACACATTGGTATTCTCATCCTATGCACACCATACTGATACTTCATCTAATACTGATATAATGAGAGCACGCACCACCTACAAGTTATTGATGCAATTAGAATACACTTTTGTTTGTAAGAAGAAATAGGATTATTTTAACTAAATCCATATTTTATACCACAGATCATATACTTTTTTTTTTTTTTTTAAATTGCAACTGGGAACAGAAAGTAAAAAGCCACATAATTCCCATTTGAACAGAAGGTGAGGATGATGTGGATTTACAAGAAAGCGTCTGCTAAAGAGATTACTTCTTTCTCTTTCCATCCTAACATCAGTGTAACAGTTCTTAATGCATTTGGTACACACACCTAACAAATGATCAATGCTTACTGAGTTACGTAGCCAAGTCTGGGAAAGCCATGAGATAATCAAATCCCTCTATCTATGTAAGGGTGTATTTGAAGCTTTCTACTATCATCTGAACTCTCATGTTCTTCGGCATTCAGCTTAATTACACAGATGTTTTCACAGATGACTACTGACTCCACCAGCTACTCTTTCGTGGAGTAGCAGGCTGCTGACAGGTGGCTGTACCATACTTCCCATTCTTAAAGTGTAAAGCACAATGCACTTCACAGGCTGGAAAGTCAGTGATACAAATACCTCTTTTGCACTCTGGTGCAAACTTTTTGCTAACTACGGTAACACTGCTTGCAAACCAGACATTTTTACACTCATATGACCCCTCTTCCCCCACTCCATAACACAGCAGTAATGCTTTGTAATTCATGCAATGCTTCCAACAGAGGAGCAGCCGGGCTTCCACTGACTCACCTTGCAAGCGGATGCTCAATTGCCAGCAGGAAATGAAAATTGATTCCTGCAGATACATTGCACCAGGTGGCTCAACTATTTTCGCCTGGATACAACGGAGGCGCAAAGGAAAATGGTAATGGGGGTCCTGCAGCAGAGAAGGGTCTGCACTAGAGAGGTAGGAACACCACCACTTAAGGCAGGATATCTATTTTTGCTGTTGCAGTTCCCAAGTCAATCAGATCCAAGGAAGAACACACGTCGTTTCTTTACATGTTAAGTAGGGCACACAGATCGTATCTAGTAATGAGCGAACTATATTTTCTGTGCCTCCCTCAGAGAATCTGTCCCTTCAACACAACACAGAGTTGTTACTGCTACTGATGCTACAAACCTGTAAACTGAGTCACAAAAAGACCAAGGCACAGATCTGAAGAGTGTTTTGGGCATTCAGAGATCCAAACACTTAATGTTCACACATGTGCCTCTACAGGCCTCCAAAAAGGACCCACACTTCTTAGACTTTCTCAAGTGCAAAATAAAGTATTTCCAAATCAGACATCTTTTAAATTGGGATAGGAGACAATGCAAAAGTCGATAATGCTAAAGTCCATTTAATCTCTATGTAAGTTGTTAATTATTATTACCCTCCTAGAGAGAAAAGAACTGGCTTCCTAATCCAAACATGTCTAGAAAATGTTCAAAAGTTTCTGTCAAGATGAGTTAGTCTTAGAATTTTATCTCTCTGCTGGCTATTGAACCTGACTATCAAAATGTTAAGATCGTTCTTTTCTGGAGAAGTTAAAGACGCCACACTCAAGTGACAAGGTTAAGTTTTGTGAGACGAAGAGAATGAAGTTATGCAAGGTCCAGATTCCCAGTTGAGTGTGAAGTCAGAAATGGCTCAGAGAGAGATCTGAAACAAGTCCCTTCTCTATTATTGATGAAAAAGATATTTCCATGCTCAGTTCAGTAAGGAAGAATAAATACCTGGATGGTGTATGACAATTATGCTAACTCAGTCCCGTCTCTCTGCTGTCTAATTAGCATGTTAACGTATACAACTCCTCAAGCAGACATGCTGTAAATATGTGACTCAATGACTACAAGGGAAAGATATGAAATCAAATCAGAAATTGAATGCAAGACAGGTTACTTTTTCTTTTTTTTAATCATAGCTTGCACCATCATTTAGCATGTACAGAGCACCGATGGTCAACGTACAAAAGCTGAATGTGAATTCATGTGAACAAGAAGATGAATTTCTCCTTCTGAAAATATAAACAACATATTTCAAGCCTCAATAAAAGTTATTAAAAAAAATTCAACAGTATAGATTCACTGCCCAAAGTCACTACATCTGTTGTGTAACTGCCTTGAGCTTTGCTATGCAGTTGCATAGCCAGATTGAGCATGCCCACCAATATGTTCAGCAAGCGATGTATTTCAGCTGTTTCTTGTCCTTATGTATATACCTGTTTTGACAATGCTCTAATATGAAGAACGTTGCTGTCAGAAGCAATCGTTTTGCAGCTATAATGCAGCTATAAATGCCTTTCAGAAAACCATGCAAAAGAGCTATGGAAGTTACTGGCTTTAGGAAACATTGTCTTAAGCTGTTTAATCAAATCCTTACCTGTGTTTACCATGTGAACTGCTGAGCAATAAATCCTTCTGAGCTAACACTTCCCATTCACTGCCTAATGTGCAAAGGGAAAGTATGGGTTTATACACAGAGTCATTTGCTTTATTAGAAACCATTACTGACAGCCCTTTGGGAACATTAATACCTGGTAGCTATTTTCTGTTTTTTAATACTAAAATTAATACCTCTGGTTTTATAAATGCAACAATGTTGTTGCTATTGTAAAAGCAGTTTTGTGTTATTCAGACTTTACACTGGTTTCACAGTAGGTCTGGTTACTTGAATTCTAATTATCTTCAGCAGAAAAAAAGTAGAAAATTCTTGGAGTCATGAATTTCTAATGCATAAGAGTTTCTTCTTTGCAACTAACATACAGAGATGATACAGAAGATACTGTTACCCCTTCCAGAAAAAAAAATTATTTTCCTATAATTTATTTTAATAAAAAACTGTTTATTTGTGTAAGAGATCTTACTGGTTAACACCAAATGAGGCCTCACAAGCTTTCAGTATGATAAAAAAGCAGATGAATTTCTTGGAAAGCAGCTAACAGCTAAAGAGGGAAAAAGATATTTTAGATAAAAATTCATAAGAACATGCAGTTCATTTTCAGAAGCAGTTGGAGCTAAGACTTTGTGTTCTGCAAAGAATCAAGGTGACTGTTTGCAGCTCCTGAACCAAAGCATACAGTTTTGTTAAGGAACAGGTTAACAACCCTGATTTTTTTTTTTTTTTTTTTTTTTTTTTTTTTAGAAACACTGACCCCATTCCATGATCTGAAAAAAATTCTTCAAAACATATTTCCTCCATCTATGTGAATTTGATTACAAGGCTATGGTTTGAGATTTAAGTGTACGTGCTCCAAAAAGTACCTATCTTTATCTTGAAGCATCTCAATCTATTAATCATAAATTCCTAGAAAAAAATTTTTCTGACATCCTGCCCTAAGAAGGGTGGAGATAACAGATGAGTTAGCACAGCAATATAAAGCTTTCCTCACAGTTCCTTCATGGAATTTATGTCTTTTCTACCTACTGTCACTTGGACTCCTCCTCTTTTCCTAAGTATTCATATTAGTCTTTCCCCTGTGAAACTGTTTACGTGAATATTGACTATCACCTTTTATAGTCACTGGATTCTTCTGTCACAAACAGAATTCCAGACAAAGAAGAAAGATGGAAGGTTTGTTTGTGGTTTTTTTTTTTTATTTTTGTGTGGTGTGTTGACCCTGGCTGAATGCCAGGTGCCCACCAAAGCTGCTCTATCACTCCCCTCCTCAGCTGGGCAGGGGAGAGAAAATTTAATGAAAAGCTTGTGGGTTGAGATAAGGACAGAGAGAGATTATTGAGCAATTGCCATCACGGGCAAAACAGACTTGACTTGGGGAAATCAGTTTAGTTTATTACCAATCAAATCCGAGTAGGATATTAAGAAATAAAACCTGAATCTTAGAACACCTCCCCCCACTTCTTCCCAGGCTTAACTTTATTCTTGATTTTCTCTACCTCCTCCCCCGCCAGCGGCACAGGGGGACAGGGAATGGGGGCTGGGGTCAGTTCATCACACGCTGTCTCTGCCGCTCTTTCCTCCACAGGAGGAGGACTCCTCACACCCCGCCCCTGCTCCAGCCTGGGGTCCCTCCCACAGCAGACAGTCCTCCAAGAACTTCTCCAGCATGAGTCCTTCCCACGGACTGCAGTTCTTCACGAACTGCTCCAGCGTGGGTACCTTTCACAAGGCACAGTCCTTCAGGAACAGACTGCTCCAGTGTGGGTCCCCCACGGGGTCACCAGCCCTGCCAGCAAACCTGCTCCAGCCTGCGCTCCTCTCTCCATGTGGCCACAGGTCCTGCCAGTAGCCTGCTCCAGCATGGGCTTCCCATGGGGTCACAGCCTCCTTTGGGCATCCGGCTCTTCCAGTGTGGGGTTCTCCCCAGGCTGTAGGTGGAGATCTGCTCCACCATGGGCCTCCATGGGCTGCAGGGGGACAGCCTGCCCCACCACGGGCTGCACCAGGGGCTACAAGGGGAATCTCTGCTCCAGCACCTGGAGTACCTCCTCCCCCTTCACTGACCTTGGTGTCTGCAGGGCTGTTCCTCTCATATATTCTCACTCCTCTCTTCAGCTGCAACTGCACCCTTTCCCCCA
>BOSO01010036.1:22667-63101 GCA_018403395.1 Gorsachius goisagi | reverse complement strand
CCATGTCCTTGTGCTGAGGGCTCCAGAGCTGGATACAGTTCACAATGTGTTGGGGGTCTACTTAATGTCAAAGTATTGAAAGTAGTAAAAGAAATTGCTTACCTTTAGAAGAAAAAAAAAAAATCAGGGTTTCAGAAAGTTATAAGCAACTGAGTAGATGAAGGTATAACAGAAATATCTGCAGAATACAAGTATAGCTCCTGCTAGCTGTCCAGCTGCAATGCTTATGTGGAACAATATGATACTAAGATGACATAGGAAAGTTAAAGATTTAAAAATACACACAGAACTACAACATGAAAATAAGAATAGATTTGAATTATAACTAAAGCTATGTCATTATCAATAGTATACTTGTAATTTATATTTTATGTAACAATGTTAATAGCAAATTAATTCTATGTGAGGATACTATTGAATTACTGTTTATTCAGAAAAAGATGATTTAATCTCCCTACCCCACATCATAAAGCCTATCCCAAAAACCTCTCTGGGAAACCAAGGGCAAAGTAATGGAGTTCAGTGAGATTCTCTTGCCACATATCTAGCTATCTTTCTCTGAGAAAAAAATAGAATAATGTTATGGGTGGGATTTATTTCACTTGAGCCTCATGGCTCAGGGTATGATAGTGGGTTTTACTTCCTTTAGAGTCAAATGTAAGACAGGTGTCAAAGGGGTCTTACTCTATCATCAAGTACCTTTCTAAGATAAACTTGCCACATTTCTCTATTGCTTAAGAACTAAGACCGGCCGACTAATGGACAGATGAGTCAAATCTTTCCAAGTGCTAGGTGTGGTGACGGATGCAATCACAGTAAGAGTGAAGATCAATGCAATGGTATCAAGGAAACCCAAGGTAAATGAAATTGAGAAATTGTACTTGAAATATCATAAGAACTAACAATGTAACTTAGCTTAGGCCCAGACTATCCAGTACCATCTTTTCCAGAGTCCTTCAGAGCTATTTCAGCTGATTCTGAAGCAAGTGCTACACCCAAGAAGCCCTCTAGCTTCACAGACTCAACTAATCGCCCTCAGAAGATTCTGTGAGAGCTTAGTCTCTTGGAATAAATGAAGACCCCTAAAGGGACTCTGAGGATGGTCAGATACTCTGTATTGAAAATTGGCACTGGAATAGTCTATCACACGAGGTCCAACTATCTTACAATTCTAATGAAAGAGCTTAAAATGAAAGGCTACAATTAAAATATTCACACTTTTTCTAATTGCAGAGTTCAAAAGCTTTCCAGGGGAGGTCCAAATGCTGTATAGAAAATATGAGATTCTAGGAAACAGGCTTTCCACTTACCTGTCCTTTGTATTTAACATTGTCCTTTTCTCACAAACACCCATAGGTTACATGTTCAAAACCACTGAACTGCTAAACTTGGCACTGTTTTTTAACATGTTAAAGCCTATAGCCTGTAACCAGTGGCTTTCAGTCACTTTGTACATTTCCTTTGAATTCTAAACAAGAGGCTTGTCAAGACAGTCTTTGATTCTCTTACTTTTTATACAGTCTAGACAATGGAGTCCTTTGAGGCTTTATGATGATTCATTATTCACACAAACACATACACACACACCCCCCGCCCGACTGTCTCTTAATTGGAATAAAAACTAAAAAAAAAAAAAAAAAAAAGATAGAACAGACCTGGACTTGATATATTTAAATGCTTTTTCAACAGTGTATTTCAGAATGCACTGCAAAGCTGTACCAAATGAAACAATTAGTTTTGCAACACAGTAACTGTTCTGTGGGGAATTTCATAAATCAGTCAGATGATTTCCAAACCATTAAAGACTTATTCATTTATGGCATATGTAGCATTGCTTTTGCTCTGTCAGGGATGATCTTCCTGAGCACTACAAAAAAAACCCCAACAAACAAAAACCCCACCAAGAAACCACACACACAAGAAAACAAAAAGCCTAGAAAGTATTCAGTGAGAATAGTTAATTTTCAATATAAATTCTTGCTCATTAGGAAGACACTTGAGTTTGGTGAACTGGGTATTTTAGCAAGATAAGGAATAACATGGAAGGCAAGCAAATCTAAAACTGTGAAGGATGATTCTTGGGCACAGGAGGGAAATGGAGACGTTTTCTTTTCATGAGTGCCTCTACTAGAGCTGTTGTAAGACAAAAAGGAAAAAGGAAGACTATGATCTACTTCCTTGTACAGAAGATAGAAGAATTCCATAGCCACTCTTTGTATTTGTGGTAAATTAAAATTATTATTCCAATGATGTAGGCAAGGCTGCAGTGGGAGCCCCCTTAAGAGAATTACACAGTGAATACTCAACCTTCTTCTACCATTTCAGAACAAAAACGGTGGGAAATCAGACTACACTTAGAGTAGTGATGAATTAAAGGGCATAGAGAGCCATTAAGAAATATTCAAATTTCTTTCTAGTGAAAGATTATTTGACTATGACTACACTGAAAGAATTTGGACTATTGATCAATTCTATAGGGCAGACAAGGATTTCACCAGGAAACTGCTGGAAGCTCTGATTCACTGTTTCGTCCAAATATATATTTATACTGCACAGTTCAACTCATTATTGGACACAACACCAAATACTTTAATGGATCTTCATTAAAGCAGGAAAATAATACTACTTACTTAGCGAATATCTGAGACAGTGCATTGAGAACCTCTATACAACTTTCCTGAGGTCTTTGTTGACTCAGCAAGAAGTCTAGCTGAGAAGAGCAATGAAGAAAGAACCTCTCAGCTACATCACTGTGTTTGTGGATGTTTACTTATTCAGAAAGTTACAGTGGAATTGTTGAGAACTGATATGGTAACAGCACAGTGTCTACCTAGTTACAAGGGAGACATTTGTTTATTCTTTTTCTCAATCAGTTATGTGGGACTGTAGCTTCCAGGGTTCTTTATTTACAAACATTAAAACCATTCAAAAACATCCTCTACTGAAACTCTTTTTGTGCTTGTTCATCTATCCAAGTAGAGAGGATGGCATTAGGCCAAACACATTATCCATAATGTGTTAGTTTAATCCAGGCACAATTTAAGACATTTTACAGTTTGGTTCCATTTGAATTTAACACAAACATAGCTGCTTTTTGCCACTCCAGTGATTTGCTTGGCTGTTATGCAGAGGATCATCATTGCTCCATGTGTATTAAAACCAAAAATGTTAATCTTAATATAGCTAATTAGGAGAGAAAATATTTCTCTTTACACTCTTTGCAACTTTGAGACTCACCTCATCCCTTAAGAAGAAAAATTATTGTTTGTTTCAGGTAGAATTTTTGTTATTGGTGGGGCATTTCAATCTTGGAATATAAAATAATGGGACAGTATTAAAATCACTAAAATATTAGGACCAATGCATAGAGTTATGGAAGTGTTTTCTCTCTGCAAGTCAGAATGGGTTTTTGAACAATGCAGACTTTTCCAGTTCTGTATTTTCCTTTTATACACTGCCATTTTTTTTAGTTTTATAAATCATTCTCAATATTGGCATGGATGAATAAATCAGTTTGTTACATGAACACCTGCCTGAGCATATAATATGAGTCCCAGATCTTGCAGTAAAGTCTGACAATCAGATTATACAGCCTTCCAGATTTCCCTCTAAAGGTCATCCTAGTACCAATTTTGTTTCTCTCTCTAAAGATCAATGAGGTTTTTTCCAGATTACCCCATGTCTTTTGTTGCCATCTGATAATTACAAGAGAAAGGATGATTTTTTTAGGGGGGAGGCGGTGATAAGCTAGGCCCATAAGTAAAGTCAAAACTTAGAATCCTGATTTAGTTACAGAAATCCATCTTGGCTGTCATCTTCTGTAATAAGGTTGCTTGCATATCAAATTGCTGCTACAATAAAGCCACTATGAACCTATTTTTTTTAATAAACCTATATAAGCTCAGCAAATTCACAATTCATTATTTTATTACTGCCAAGTCTTTTCAATCCCAATACATTGGTAAAATTAACAGAAATTTCAAGCACTAATAATTTTTTTGTGTTATTTTTGAGAATAATTTCTCCAGCCAAATTATACTTTAAATGCATCTCCTTTGAACTTCTCTGGAACTAAGAGCTGGAAGGCCCTTCTTGGGTCATTGAATGTCACTTCCCATCAAAGGTACCTCATACAGATATGGCTTTTCCTGCTTCTTCAGCTTGTTATCTTTTATTTGGTTTATCACAACTAAACACAGAGTGCAACTGGGAAGCTCAATGACTGTTCATAGCAGAAAAGTCTAATAATTTTATATTAGGTTATCACATTTACACAATTCACTTTTTCTGTCTGAATCATAAAATGATAGGATTGTTTAGGTTGGAAAAAAACCTTTAATATCATTGAGTCAAACCATAAACCTAACACTTCTAAGTCCACCTCTAAACCAAGTCCCTAAGCACCACATCTACATGTCTTGTAGACCTCCAGAGATGAGGACTCAACCACTTCCCTGGGCAACCTGTTCCAATGCTTGATGACCCTTTCAGTGAAGAATTTTTCCCTAATATCCAATCTAAACCTCCCCTGGTGCTACTTAAAGCCATTTATTCTTGTCCTATTCCTTGTTACTTGGGAGAAGAGACTGGCACCCACCTTGCTACCCCTCCTTTCAGGTAGTTGTAGGGAGCAATAAGGTCTCCCCTCAGCCTCCTTTTCTTCAGGCTGAATATCCCCAGGTCCCTCAGCTGCTCCTCATAAGACTTGTGCTCCGGACTCTTCACCAGTTTCATTGCTCTTAGTCGGACACACAAATCCTAATTGCCTGTCAAACACCTGGAGAATGTTTTAGAAAATTTTTCTTATTACTATGTAGTTTCTAAATACCCCTGCTCATAAGCTTGAAAACTTTCAACCTCTGCTGAATTGTTCAGTTTTATTTCATCTAGCTTATGCAATGTGGGAAAGGAGCAACACAATGCTAGAGGTGGAGACTTGTCCTGTCCAGTGGAAAACATGAGAGATATTTACGTTAGAGTAAGGTTTAAACTGCATCTTGTCCTTTGTGAGCCCAATTATAGTCATCAAAAGAGGATCTACTCATCCTTAGGGCAGTGCAGACTGTTCTATGCCAACTTGCTTTTTAGTTAATAAAAGACAGCAGCTTCATACCTCTCAACTGTCCTTGTTGCAGTATCCTGTTTCCTTGTGGATACAGCTAGAGTGCAAAACAAGGCACTTCTTAACATTGCTTCTCTCAGTTTATCCAAGCATAGCATAAATGTTGGACACATCTGACCTTAAAAAGCAGCATCTTGTCTTATCCACAAGAAGTATAAAAACAGGGAGACACATGTCTCTCTCATTAAAAGATTAATTAACTTCATTCTAAGAAAAGCTTTCTTTATTAGATTAGCCTTGATATTTTTGTTTTCTAGTATTAGCATATTGTCATTCATTCAACTAAAAGAAAAAGTCCAAGGAAATCAAAGTCTCTTTTCAGCCATGACTGTTATGTCACTCACCCCCCCCCAACCCCCCCTGAAAGCTGGTTAACCATGACCTTGCAAATCTACACACTATTCTATAAAAAGGGAATCTAGATAAAGGTGATCCCTAAAGGGGTTCCAGATGACACATTCATTAAAGGAAGTGGAAAAAACTCTAAATAAGGTCTTAACATTATTCTGCAACAGCTTTAATCAAAATATATTTCCATCTGAATACAGTGGTTGCAATGAAATATTTAATGCTTTTAATATCATTAATCCAGTATATTCATTTTAAGATGCAAATTCTCCCTCTATATTATTCTATAATCATTCTATAATATTCTTGTATGGTATTTACCATAACTTTTCAAAAAATAACTGCTATGGTTCCTGTCCTTCCAATGAGTTAACAATTATGTTGTTTGGTCATATTTAGGAAGGATTCATGTAGCCATGATGACAACAATTTCAAATGTCATTTTTATCTTTTCAGCCATCTCTTCAGTCAGGATCCCACTCTAAATGGAGCTAATTTTCTAGTTTATTAATTTGTTGGGTGAAAAAAATGGGGCTGTTCTTAAAAACAGTGATAACTTGCAACATCATCCTGTTATTCTTTTTCCATGTCTTTTTTAATGCTGTCCCTGATTCCCTTTCAAATACATCATTCTGGAAAATATATGTAGTATTTTTGTTAAATATTATCAATAGGTGTTTTGTAATGCCAGGAAAATGTGGTTTTCTATTTGATAAAATATCGTATTATTTCTCATACTGAATCTCTCCCTGTGTATTTGTTATCTGTCTGGCAAATAAGAAAGAAGATTCATCCAAGATGCAAAAGCAAAAAAGATTTTGTCTTACTTTTCTGATGCATTATGTAGACAACTACCCTAACTATTCTGCCTGATGTCAGTGACTGGTTTATTGCTGAATTCCTTCTTTAAGCAGGGGGTAAAGGATGAATGAGATTGTAAACAGTACTTCATTTCCAAAATGGCATTGGGTTAGTCACCTGTGATTACTAGGGACATTTCAAATGCACAGAGACTCTATAAATACAGGGAGAAAGTCAGCAGATGAAGTTGAGAAGTTTGTAAGTCAAATTTAAGATTGTACTTGTGTTTAAGTGGTAATGAGCTACAGAGAGTAAGTGTATTAGGATCATGAATGCTTTCCCTTTTAAAGTTCATAAAAATAGGACATTTTCAACACTCTTTTTCTCTAATGTCCAATAACTTTCAGGCTCACACCTGCTTAATACATTATTCTTTCTGGTGATATTAAGGTAAAGCAGTGTCCATGTATTTGCGGTAAACCTCAACAATGTTGCTTTCTAATAAGTGAGGCCTTATAAAGTTTTAAATTGCCAGACAGAAGGACTAAAAGAAACCAATGTTTATGTTGCTTATTTTGCTCTGCAGTGCACTTCCCTTCTTTTATTCAGCTCTATTTATCAAATCCATAACTGTGGCAATCAAGAATGTCTTCATCTTCCTCCTTGTATAAAGTTTTGCATATTGTGTCAAAATCAAAAACATGGATGCAGCAATTTGAGAGTCCAGTGTTTTATCAGAAGTAGCAGTACAACCCTGTGTAAGTAATATGTCTTTCTGGCAATGTGTTGATAGCATACAGTATATTGTTGAAGCACAATGCCTGAGAAAACAAACTGGAGTCCTTCATTTTGAACTCTAAAATGTAGAGCACTCCTGACAATCCAGAAGCTCCACCTGAAAAGTTTGCAGGTATGTTTTCAGCTATCCATCTGGTATAGCTCTGCTGGCTGCTTTTAATCTACTTCATTATATATTGCTAGAAAAGTATGTGTATTGCTGCTCTCTTATATGGAGGAAAGCTTGTTAACTTGTCTTGCATCCCCTGAGGCTATGAGTCCTATTTCATCACAGTGTTGCAGGGCTGAACATGAGGACAACATAACATCTCTTTGTTAAGCCACTGGGCTTCTAATAGTCAAGAGCCTATGTTCAGGCATCCCTGAAAATTTTGAAGAATACTTTATATCTCAGTCCTCTTTGCCCTTAAGGGGAGGATAAGAGAACAGTTAGGGATTTTAACCACAAGAGATAAACAAGCTTGAGTTCAAAGACAGAAATACATAGCAGTGTTCCAGCCCTGAACTCTGCAAGAGATCTCTGTGCTGCCCCTAGAAAACACACCCATCAGAAGAGTTGTCTACACAGGATAGGTCTATAATCACCTTAAAAGCTTGAGCTCACCCCAAAGTTCTCTATTGCTGTTTTTACTACATACAGGACAACAAATACGAAGGCTTTTAATCTGGCTGCTGTTCCTGTTCTCTTCCCTTCTAGGCCACAGTGCACTAATATGGAAAAATGCTCTTGGGAAAAGCCCTGGAAACTAGTTCCTTGAGGCTTGTCCACATCTATAGGCTGGGGTTAGTCTGTCTTGCTTTAAGCACGTCGAAGTTGCAGAATCAAATTCCTAGCAACAAAGATGTTAAGAAAAATACAACTTCTGTTTTACAAGAAAAAGCAGTATTCCAAAACTGTTATCATTTGAAACTAGAAAACAATCTAAACTTTTAAATCTTTGCAACTGGACCACTGCTAAGACATGTAAATGAAAAAATAATTTTATTCAGGAACTTTGAAATAATTTGTTTATATAGTGTCAAAATGGCAAAGTATAATTCCTACTCATTGTGATATACAAATACAATATTGAGAATGAACCTTACTAAATGAATCAAAACAATGAAGCTAGAGTCCAACACCAACAGTTCCTCAAACAGATGTTTCTCATCTTGGCAAGTCAAATAATTTCAACATTATTTTAAAAAGGAAAAGAAAAAATTCTTTCCACTTCTGAAAGTGTCAGTAGAATGAATTATGTTCCCTCAAAAGTGTTTCTTTTTTTTTTTTTTTTCCCCAACAGAACTTTATCAGCCTTTGTTTTGAATAGCTGCATATATGGATTCTGGTGTAATTCAGCTTTTCCAGTAAAACCCTTTTAGGGGGCTTCCGATTCCCACTCTCTCACACAGCACAATGCTAAGTAGAGATCTCTTCCCTTCTGTGGCCTTACTCAGAGCTGTTCAGCAAATCTCTGAATACAAAACGCCTCAAAGCTCTGCAGAAGGTAAGGACTTCCTCTGGCATGTGTGCTGGATATGTTCCCTGTTACCTGTATTACTGCACTGTCAGAGAATATACTTAATCTTCATCATCATAATGACACCCTGGTTTGTGCCTTCTAGTTCGTATTGGTGAAGTTATATAGTTGTCTGATACCTAGTCAGGTGAGAACCCTGTGTTATAAATTTTCTTAAAGAAAATTTCCTGGTAACAGGAAATATATCCACTTCGTCAACAGCACCTGTGTCTTTATACCACTGAAAGTGTTTGCTCTCAAAACCTGTATCTCTTTTTTTCTTAAACACCCACTTCCTTAGATTCATAGGATTGTTTAGGTTGGAAAAGACCTTTAAGATCATCAAGCCCAACCGTTCCCCTAACCCTGTCATCCCACCACTAAACCCTGTCCCTAAGCACCTAGTCTGCCCAGCTTTTAAATACCTCCAGGGACGGGGACTCGACCCCTTCCCTGGGCAAGCTGTTCCAATGCTTGACAACCCTTTCAGTGAAGAAATTTTTCCTAATATTCAATCTAAACCTCCCCTGGCACAACTTGAGGCCATTTCCTCTCATCCTATCACTTGTTACTTGGGAGAAGTGACAGACACCCACCTCACTACCCCCTCCTTTCAGGTAGTTGTAGAGAGTGATAAGGTCTCCTCTGACCCTCCTTTTCTCCAGTCTACAGAACCCCAGTTCCTTCAGCTGCTCCTCACAAGACTTGTTCTTCACACCTCTCACCTTCTGTCATTTATTAAACTAGCTGCCTGTGTGGTCTGACAGAGCATGGCTCTTCATGTGTATATTTAGAAAATTAACCCAGTTAGCAGCATGCCTGCCCATCCAGAGAAGATGCCAGATCAGACACTGCATTGGACTGGTTGCAAAGGGCAGAAGTTAATTGACCCATCCACAGTCTGACATCTACATTACTGCTTTAGAGGGAATAACCTTCCACCAAGTTTTCTTGGGTTTAGATCAATTCCTGTACCCTGATGTAATCAGGAATTAGGAATTCAGGCTGATAAATGTGGTTCCAGAAGAGACTGTGCAAGATATCATTTTTAGATGCTTTTAATCACAAGGGAGGAAAAAATTGCAAGCATGAAGAACAACTGGGGTAATATAGTATGAAGATTATAGAACATGTTTGTTTTCAGCTCAGATAACAGATACCAACTGAGATAATGTGTATTTCATTTAAATTTATCACACAGAATAAAAGTGACATGAATGCTGTATACCATATCATAATTCTTTCATTCATTCACTGCTATGGGACAGTTTTGGCATTTTACACAAAAATACAATGAAAAAATAATAGGAAATTGGTATTTTTGTATTATAGGCCTAGATACCCTACTGTAAATATTTTACCTACAATGACTTTGTTCCTGTCTTGTAACCATTTTATGGACCATATTTCAGAGAGGATTCATATCAAGCATTGTCTGTTTTATATAGGTACTATATATTGTAGATTTAGGCAAAGGGCAAATTCAGTTAAGTGCCTGTGGATGAATGATATTTTGCAGTGCCATGTGCATATAACAAAGGTATCAGCAAGGGGATTCTAGGACAGGCATTATTTTTGCGTCAGGTTTTAATCGCAATAATTGACACTGGCTGACTGTATAATCTTTTTGAAGATATTTCTTGGCTCTGAGTGTCATAACTCTCTTACATTTCTACATTGCAAATCACCATAGAAAGGGCAAAAAATGCCAAGCAAGCACAAGTTCCAACTTGATCATATTAATAGAAACATAGAATTTCATAGCAATTCTTAACAATACTCATCTATATATCCTTTGCAAATGTTCTTCCATTGAGCTTTATAATGACTCTGAGAAGTATCTAGCATTGACCCCTTCTTCCCACTGGGAGCAGACCGACCCGTCATCCCTTATGAAAAGAGTCAGCTATTGTTAGAATAATACAGAGATTATCAGATGCATGCATACCAAGCATGTATGAAGGCTGGGGTTAAGCCCCACCACTTCTTTGTGCTCTTTGCCCTGAGGATTCTGCACACACAGAGTTGTAACCAAGAATAAAATAGTAGGATACTTCGGGTCAATACTTTCTTGAGCCTGTAGATGTATCATCTGTTAATTTACACTTAGACATTTATAACAACACCTTTATGCCACCTCTAACTTTAGAAGTTTGGGTATTCAATTTCATAAAGTAGAACCTCCAAGACCATATTGTTGGTTTGGTGACTCTGGTTTCTAAAAACTGCAATGACAAACTTCAATATAATCTGATTTTACTCTTGGTCTCGAACTAAACATTCTAAGAAAGGTGTGGATTTGGTGGGGTTTTGTTGTTTTGGGTTTTGGTTTGTTTTTTTTTTTACTTGTGTGAATAGAACTATTTTCTTACCCCACGGCATCTCCAGACTGTTATTTTTCTGCATCAAGACATTTGCCTTCTTCTAACTCTTATCAATTACCATTAGGTTATAAGAAAGGGTTAAGAAAATCTTGTAATATGTACTTTTCTGAGTTCTGGATGGCCTAGGTCCAATTCTCTGCTCCCTGGGAAAATTCTAGGAAAGTTTTGAGGAGTTCCAGAGTATCATAAAACACACAAGTAGGAAAGTAATGCCTCTCTAAGTATGCCGTGATCTCAGAGATAGGATATTTACCTGAAACTGTGGCAGGCAGATTAACAACTTGAACCAGCATACTTCAACTCAGATGCTTTAACCATTCAACTAATGTAGCAGACATTAAAAAACCTAATTTCCCTGCTTCAGTTTAGGTCTAAATAACAATCCATCTGAAAGGTCTATGAAAACTATTTCTCTTCCACAAACTATAAGTCTTCTAAACAGGAAAATTAAAAAATCGCAGTAAAATTTAATCCTTAGAATAGATATCCTGAGCTTCATATAATTTTGTCAACAACTGTTTTCTTCTCAGAAGACTGCCTCCAGTAGACTGCTGTATGATGCTTACTTCCACAGGAAAGGAACACAACCCCTTGAGGCAGAGATAGGTCCAGAAGTCAGGTATACTATGTGAGAAGACTTTTATATCCTGCATGAATGTGAATATTTGAAAATATCATTAAAACATTCTGCTCACAATGAAGCTGGTGGGCAAGATACTGCCCCTCCATAAAAATATTCTTGTATCATTATTCAAGGGACAGTCATTTGGTTTCTTCAAGCTGCCTTACTCTGAGATTGGGCACAAATTTGATTTTACCTTAATTGCATTTCTATAGTTTTAATCAGAGATGTGTGAACTTTCATTTGTGAAATCTCAGAGCTGTTCGTTTTGTGGACCAGAATTTCCCAGAGTATTGATGGATTATTTGTATCTCCATCTCTGGCTCTGTAATGTTGGCTTTAGTGAGACAGAAATTTACTGTTGAATATGCTACAGTAAGTAATGGGGTTTTTTTTTCATAATCTATGCCTTAATTGTGAGGTAACAGAGTTCATCCAAATTAGGAATAAAGTAATACAAATAACTCAGCAAGGAGAGGCTAAGGAAAAATTCAAGACAGGTGCAATTTGAGCCACTTAAAGGAAGTGTTAAGAGACACCATAGCTTTATATAAATACCTCTTAAGGTATCTCTCAGGGCCCTAAGGGCACTAATAGGCCTTAATAGCCGTAACCAGCCTCACCTAGGACCACCACCCATACTGTCCCTTGGCTGACCCTAGCTGCTATCTGCGGGCTTGCCTTGATCAGTATTGCAGGGACCTGGTCCAGCCTGGTGAGACCCTGCCCTGCTGACCTTGTGTCCTAGTTTCAGCTGGGACAGAGTTAACTTTCTTCCTAGTAGCTGGCACAGCGCTGTGTTTTTTATTTAGGATGAGAAGAATGCTGATAACTCACTGATGGCTCAGTTGTTGCTGAGCAGGGCTTACACCAGTCAAGGACTTTTCAGCTTCCCATGCTCTGCCAGGGGCACAAGAAGCTGGGAGGGGGCACAGCCAGGACAGCTGACCCCAGCTGACCCAAGGGATATTCCAGACTATAGGGCATCAATCTCAGTATATAAACTGGGAGGAGTTCGCTGGGGGAGCAATGATCACTGCTCAGGGATGGACTGGGCATTGGTCAGTAATTGCATCGTGCAACACTTTTTTGTATATTCTTTTATCAACATCATTATTTATTTTTTTCCTGCTTTTTTATTAAACTGTCTTTAGCTCAACCCATGGGTTTTACTTATTTTTTTACTTTTTTTTTTTTTTTCTGATTCTCCCCCCTATACCCAGCAAACAGCTGCTGGTGTTTAACCTGTCAGGTTAAACCACAGTTCCATGTTACAATGCTCAGATCCCCATACCCAAGGGCGCAGCTGGCTCTTGGCATTCCCTGACGGTACTTATGGACTGGTGTGAGGGTCACAGTGTTTCAGATCTTAATGATTTAGATCAGAGTGAAAACATCATGTGGTGGTGGCTAACTTTTGCCTTTTACTAAAAGGTAAGACAAACTATCTAGTCTCTTAACACAGATATCTTGGACACCAAGAATCCAGGCTTAATTCTTGAACCTTCATTTCTACCCTAGAAAAGAGTATGAACACATGAGGAACTTACCAGGTAATGTTGGGGCCACAGCCAAATAATTAACCAGTGACTAGACTTTGGCCTGAGGTTTAGCTAACTCAGCAGGAAAAACTACTGAATGTGATTTAAGAAATAGCTGAATGTGGCCAATAGTAGTGTAAGAAGCTGAGAAAAGTTGCAGATAGCACTGTGAGGGAGGGCTGGACTTCACAAGTGATTAAGGAGGAGTTATAGTCAAAGATGGGTAAATGTCACAATTGAAGGGAAGCACTGGAGAACTTTACAGGAGTCCAGTTTTGCAGTGCCAGCCATGTGCAAGAAAAAGTATCAGTAAAAGCATGTGAGGATGAGGTTACCTAGGTAACTATATCAGAAATTCCAAATTTGGCTGTGGTTGTAGCAAAACTGTGACTGTTGGAAATGGGGGCGAATGGAGTAACAGAGGTAGTCTGTCTGTTTAGGTGAAGACTTATTCAAAGAAAAGGACGAATTGGGGCAGAAAAAATGAGGGTTGGCAATCAGGGAAAAATAATAGGTAATGCAGGTACCTATTGACAAAGCTTGGAAGAGAGCAATAAACCATAACCCAGGTCAAAATTCCTCTCTCTGGTCCTCCTGACCAGGAAGGAGTGAAAGCAAAGTGCTTTCCCTGGATAGGAGAGGAACACCTGAGACAAACAGAACTTTCTGGTATCACCATATCAGTCCAAACCTGACAGCATCAGCCTTGTCCTGAGCACTTCCTAATGACAACGCCTTGGCAGTTCTTCAGACAATTTTTGTACACACAAAGAAATGTAATACTCAACCCTTCCAGCCCTTGTTCAAAGCAGAGTCAAGACCAATCACATACAGTGAACTTCAAATTAGAACAAATGCCCATTAACTGATATGAATCAAAGCAAGCTAAAATAAGGGTGTATTACTTTCATTGAGGGAATAGGGGAGAAAAAGACCAACACAAACATGTATCAGAGGCCAACTACACCTCTTTTTTGCTTGTTCTAAGGAACTATCATATTTCTACCCCCTTTCTTCTGCTGACAGCATTTTACTCGTGCATTTTCTTCACACTGATTTACTTATCAATAACTTTTACTGCTGCTTAATATCACTTCTGATTTTAGCCTGGGATAATTCTCTATTGTTATATGCCTGTTTGCAGTTCACAGCTATTTTCTTCTCCATATATTCTTATTGCATCATACAGCTCTGAGGGTTTTATCTCAAGAAAATGCAGTCTCCAGAGCAGCATTACAACCTTGGAGAATGGTGAAAATAATAATTCATAACAAAAGTTAGTAGCTACTATTGATGTTGTTAAGCTTTATCCCATGCTACTGAAAGGAAAATTGAGGCTAGAATACTGTTTATTTGCCCTACAAATCAATGTGCATAGGCACCTCAGATGCAGACATACAGAGGTTTCCCTGTCCATCTCTTAAGTGTCCAACCAGAAACTTTCATTCACACAATCCTAAAAGCAATCTCATTTGGAGGGTATTACTGAAATGTAATCAATATCGCTGGTGATACCGTGCAATGCTTCTTACTTGTTTCCATAAAATCTGTTGTGTTTTCAGAGCCTTGTAAAATATTTACAGCATCTGTCAGAGAAAATTTATGGTTATCCCTGTGATTGTCTTCAAGACTAAATTAAATCTTGCAGTCACCATTCAGCACCGTTGGCTGGTTAGAAAAAAGAACTGTAACAGCAATGATTTTGTTTTAAAATGATGTTTCTTTTCCAGTCATTTCAAAAGACAATAGACTTAACATGCTGCTTTGTGCATTCTGACCTTGGATTTTCTGCCTTTTTTCTGTATTCCATTTTTTGTTAGGACTAGAGCCTTTCATAATACAGTATTTCTTATGTGGAAGAAAGACAGGGATCTTTTTGCAACATTAGCTTATATTGCAAGCACTCTATTCTAATTTATATTTGCTGATTAACTCATAATGTAAAATGCTATGACTCAGAACTGCTACACATGGCTGCTACCTCAGCCCCATGTGTGACCACAACCCTACTGAAGCTGCTTGCAATAACACAGCACTTATCTATCACCCAGTGGGACCTTAAATTCCTGCGTTTCTCACTTAAGCCCAAAGTCCATGCCACATCATCCACTTACAAAAATGCAAAACCACATCTTCTTACAGCTCGGTCACCTGGAAAAACACTTGAGAGACTGCCCAAAGAGGAAGAATAAGATTCAATAATGAATTAAACCCCCTTTGTCAGGACCAGAGGAAGCCGAGCATTTTTCAGTCAGGCCCAAGCTGGTCTTTAATGACCTAAGAGCATCATACTGGCAGGTAGATTCATAATGAGAGATCTCACTGGGTCTGCAGGGTGAGTGACATCCTACTCCCTAAAGAGAAACAGATTAGCAGTTCCAGAAACTTTACAGTTCCTGGGAGCTCCATGGATGGGGCTGTTGCAGCTTCAGGTGCAGCAAAAGCCGGCACATGGTTGGGTTTGCACCCTCCCGAGATGGGACACAGCTCGGCTGAGGGGGGCGGGAAGCCTCATCCTGGAGCAGCAGCACTTGTGGATGGGTGTTTTTGGAGGTGTGGTTTTGGATGGAGTGGCTGTGGAGGGGCTCTTCAGGATGCCTCATTGCTCAGGGAAGTGGTCAAGTCCCCATCCCTGGAGGTATTTAAAAGACAGGTAGATGAGGTGCTTAGGGATGTGGTTTGGTGGTGGGTTGGCAGGGTTAGTTTAACTTTTGGACTTGATGATCTTAAGGGTCTTTTCCAACCTAAATGATTCTGTGACTGCAAACAGAGGTGTGACCATCAGTGCTGCCCTTCAAATAGGCAAGTGGCTGTCAGCAGCTGGTCCTCTCCGAGCATTCAGCAGTAGTTCTGGGCTCTGCTGCTGATGCTGGAAGTTGCCTTTGGGTTTGGGCTGCTGCTGGGGAGGTCTGTTACCTTACAGGGGAGGGTCAAGCACACAGCAGCAGAAGGGGACATGGGAGTCACAGCAGCAGATAGCATAGCATGGTGTGCTGACGTCTGGCCCTTCACCACAGGACTGGGTAGGCCTTCTGGGAGGTTGTGCAGCAATGGGCTTGGCATGGCAAGGAAAGTGCTTTGCAACACCAAGTGTTGCTAATTATCTTGGTCTAGATCCAGACAGAACTGGGGAGTGCTCTGGCATTTGTTGGAGGATGGCTTTCAGAGTAGGGAAAGCTGGAAGTTTGTGACTTCTGGCAACAGCCACAAAAGGAGGTGGCACCACCTGCAACTTCAGGACAAGCATCTTGTCCTGGTTGCTGAGAAGAACAAGGGATTTATCAGAGCCAGCTGAGTTCAAACCTTGTGTCTTCACAAAACAGAAAAGGAGTGTAATAGTTACTGGAGACACCTTCCACCTGGGGATGGAGGCCCAGTCTTCTGAACTGCCCTGATGTCTTGGGAGGTCTGGTGCTTTCCATGAGGCCAAGATCTAGGATGTTGCCAAGGCTTTTCCAGCCCTTGGACTATTACACCTCTTCCATGTGGGCACCAGTACTGCTGGGTAACCCAAGGCATATCAAGAGTGACTGCAGTGCTATGGGGGATGGGGTAAGGCACTGGTGCCTGGGTGGTGTCTCCTCAGTCCTGCTACCAAGGCTGAAGGGCTCAAGCAGAAGTCAACTCATCTGACAGGACAACACCTGATCGTGTTGCTGGTTGTGTAATCAGAGCATTCACTTCTGTGGCCACAGGACATTCTCTGGCCATGCACAAAGTATTTCAGATGCACACATGAACTAAAAGGTGCTGCCATGTTGCAACTGTAATCACTGCTTCAAAGCTGCCTCAAAGCCTCTATATCCAAAGCCAGGCTGCAACAACTTTTTAGAAATGGAAAGTAAAAGATATAATGGAGAAACCTGTGAGAACTAAGTGGAACTTTTTGAATAAAGGTAGTTGCTCAGGAGTCATCAGCAGAGCAAAACAAGTAAGCACCAGTGCCAGTACCAGTCATAGCACCTGCAAGAGTGCCATGAGTTGTTCAGCAGCTTTATGAGACCTCAAGAACCAGAGAGCACAGATAAGAAGGTAGAAGCTTACACAGAACGTATTTGAATCTTGTTTAAGGGAAAGAAATATTGTTCATTGTCTTCTATGGTTAGGTGTTATTACCCTGTGTGCAGCATGCTGTTACCTGTGATGTACAAATACAAGGGGCTTACAGAATAGTGTTACACCTCAAGAATCACATCTCCTGCCAACAGGAAGACATCTGTAAGGGCTTCCTTGAGGCCTTACAGGACTTGTCTGTTGCAGACATTTGAGATACAAATAGCAATCAGGACAGTAGCCTTGAGATTTCCCCTGAGGCTCAGCTGCATTATAGTTGGAAAACCTACACATATTCTTGATCTCTGCCCTGAAGAAGAAGGTCTGAAATGCGACCCATGTGAATCAACATTGTTTGAGGAGAAAAATACAATACAGGGAAGAAAAAAGAAGTGACTGCATAGGATGGAAAAGAGCAGTCTTTCACACTGCATACCTGTCTCTTGAGGACAGATTTGCCAGGGAAAATATACCAGTTTATATCCATAGATGTTCTGTGTCATTCATCTGTCTAGTGGGTCCTGTCAAAGTTTTTATACATTGATTTCTGTGACAAGGATCAGAGATCCCTTTCAGGTAATTGGCTGTAGGCTCACAATGGGAGTTACTAAATGGTAATGTGTTTCCCAGCTGCAACTGCTTCCTTCCCTAGCTTTAGGTACTGTGCTGGTAATAGACCACAGCAGAGAAGTTTATATTTGTATATGGCATTTGAAGGAATACTTTCTCTACCTTAATTTCCAGACTCACCAGACAAACTGGTGCCTGACATGACTTCCTAATATCAAAGAAAGCAAGAATGGTACAACATGATTGTCCAAGGGGTAATTTGTGCTTCTGGAAAACAAATGGATTCCAATAGTTATGTGACTTGCATTTTCCTTCTTCTACCTAACGTTAGAATTCACTCTTGTTTACATCTGTATATCAGTCCCTTTAGGGCCTATGTAGGACTCAGATTTTCTATCATGGGCCATGTCTCAGGTTCTAGCCTGAGTGTACACTACAGTTCAAGACAAATGTAAGTATACAATAAGAAGCTACAAATAAAGAATATATGTGATATGCCTGGGTAGTATTTGGCAGAACAAGTCTAATCCACCTCTGTAAGAAGCAGAAGACTTTGCAAAGCAAATGTTTTTTGATAGAAACATGAGAGAATAGACCATGAGTACAAACAATAGCAGAAAACTCTGGAAAAGAAACATTGGTGGGATAATTGTTTTGGGATGGGATGAACGAAAGCAGCAGTTTATTCTTGTCTTACACACATGGCACAACATACAGAACCAGCACAAATAACTTACAAAATCTCATACACCATGCTTCTCTCGAATAGCTTCTATTAAGTTACAACACCATAACAAATCAGGTATTTAGTTACGACAGATCCCCATATATGGATAGTCTCCCATTCAAGGAGTTATTATTTTTGTAAGCTACTTAGACAAACATCATTTTTTACATGTTTAATACAGTACAGTATCCTTAACAGAGTTCAAGATATTCACAATGAGAACTGAATACTTTATAAAACAGCAGAATTTCTCATCTTGGTACAGGCCTACATTTGCTCCTGCCTTGTCTGGTTTACAGTTGCGTTTCAAGTCGTCTTTACTCAACTTCCAAACTAAACATTGTTTTAAACAAAAAACAAATTTTTGTTTACAGGGGGTATTTTAGATTTAATAAAAATGTCCTTGTTCCCCCTTCCCATTCCTACCTCCTACCCCAACCAATAACTGCCATTTAGCTGGAAGAAATATTAACCCCCAAGCTGCTATAGAAACTTGAAAGAAAAATGATGACGACTTGTTGGATACAAAGTGAAAGATGGTCACAGCCCATCATTAATTCAAAAAGGTGGATTTTTTTTTTCTTCTACTGTCGGAATTTTTGTCCATTGGCTCCTGTCATCTGATTTTTAGAGGTAATGCACTACTTATGGGCTAATATGCAAAATCTCAGGGTTTTTTGAGTTACAAGCTGTCACACTCTCTTTCATGCAATCACTTTCAGTATAAAGTTCCTTCATTACTAGAAATTGTAACAACTCTGATTGTGTGGTACTGACTTAAACTCTCCCAAGCCTTCTCAGATCAAACAGAGTGTCCCCTTATCCATGGTCCCACTGATACTGCTGGGTTGACTCACAAGAAGGGTTTTGCTCTGTGATTGCACTTCAAACCCCACTGAAGCCTGTAGGCATTTTTCCTTTGACTTGGTGGCTTTGGATTAGCTCTGCTTGAATGTGGCTGGCAAACTCTAGCCCTCAAGCAGTTAATCGGTTTTCTAGAGAAATAAGCAAAAAAGATTCCTCTACTTTATACATGTAATATGCAGGGTTTTTTACATTGAGCATTATCATAAAAAGCATGTTTATGTTATTTTGAAAATGTATTTTTACAGAACTTTATAAACACTGTTATATCAAACACATTCTCAAAAACTGGAGAAAATACCGACACAAAATCTGGAAGAGCCTCAATAGAATTCTTCCAGTACTATTTGTCTACTTGCATATTTCATATTTCATTGTCCTTTACTGCAAACATAATTTGGCCATATGAGAACAGGTAAAGTTGACAACAAATCTCCAACAGTTTTGAATAAGACCTGGATGTTTTTTTAATGAAAGTAATTTGACATCAAATGTATGGTTTTTACATGGTATGCCCATGCTATTACATTTACTCGCATTGAGCAATACCTTAAATCCCCAATAGTTTCATTCACTTCAGTGAAACTACACATGATAAAATGACGTATGCAAAAATACTGAAAATGGTTTTCTACTTTTTAAATCCTTTTTATGTCAACAACTAACATCATTATATTCTTCTTTATATATAGTAATTGAAAATGATGTAAGAGTAATATATGCAAACAAATGTATCAGAAATCAGTGTACAAACTTTAGGAAATAATCTGCTTATAATTGTGCTATAGTTCTGACAGCCTAAAAATCTATCTTGTGTGACCAAGCACAAATTTCACAGATCTAAATGATTTATTTATATAGTTGTTCATGTTATACTTGATAATCCCCCAGCCTGGCACAGTTTAAGTTTAAACATACATATGTCACACTAACATGAAATTGGGATGTTATTTTCTCTTATCATCACCAATTGTCAGTACAATCAGTAATGGACATTAATGCATATAATCTAAGTGAAATACACTTTTCAAGTCATTTTTCTAATGTAATATTGGATAAATTACAATGTGGGCTTGGTTTCCTATTTTGCAGAAGTTGAAAAATGCATTAAACTTTTTATGTTGGAAGTAGACTTACTGACTGTTCAGAAAGTTAAAAAGCAGAATAAGGTTTTGTTCTGTCTCACTACTTGGTTTGTTCTTCAATGAAACAACTTTTGTTTAAGTATTACTGAATGGCTTAATATATAATTGGTGAAAGGTCATTGACTGTAATGTCCTGTATGTTACGTCATCTCAATAGAAATGCTTTGCCATGGCTTGAAATGTTTAAAGCATAATCCTTACTAGAGGAAAAAAATGCAAGCCATATCTAATCCCAAATTCTAACTCTACTGTAACATGTGCAGTCACCTGTAAAGAAGCCCTTTTAACAAAACAATGTATGTTAACTTGCACAACAATTTGTAGGTTGTGTCTATTTTGGTCACTGTAATAAAACAAGTTATATATATAAATATTAAAAAATCCAAGTGTAAATAATGATGCAGTGTTTCCACACATAAAAGAACTAGTTGCACATGATGTGAAACGTAAATCAAATTGCTGAAAATCTCTTCCATCTTTGGGATGATCAAAGTATAAGTAACCAAAACTTAGAAATAGTGATTGAATTTTCATAAAAGAAGGTTTTTGATGGAGGGGTGGAAGGAATTCCCCTCCTACTCACCCTCATTCCCCATGGCTTTTACAAACTCAGCCCCGTCCCCCAATAAGCCACAGGTGTTTTTTTCAGATCTAGCAATATATTTTAATGAGGTTATCTTCTTCTGTATAACAGTACTAAAAAGGTTTCCAGTGACTTTTTCATAACGCATAGTCTGTTCTTATTGAAGTTTATAGTGCTGCAGAAGTTTCAGGCTATTCAAACTCCAGAAAGATATGGTCTGATCCAATTATGTTAAAGCCTAATGAAATAAGAATTCCTTTATTTACTGTGAAAATTTAGTTACCTTCTGTTCTGATAATTCAATCCAGTTTTTATTCCCCCCTCACCCCCCCAGCCCCCCCCCCCCCAAAAAAGTCTTGTAGTTACAAGCCTGTAAGTACACATAGCAAAGAAAGAAAACTGCTCCTTGCCTACGGAAATACATGTAGTTTTTCAAGTTCCAACCCCTCTCTAGGCTTCTAACCATCACACAACATATGCCATTTGGCAATTTGTCTCCTAGGATATTCACAGATTTCTTTCCAGTGCTCTCCACCTGTTCCTTCTGCTGAAGATCCCAAGGTTAACCGGCCAATAACCTCATTCCTTGATCCCCTATCTGAATCTAAAACCAAAAATTCAATGCTGATATCATCGAGGCCCTCACAAGGAATGTCAAACACAAACAATTCATTGAACACTGCATTGGGGGTGCATTTCTTCACATGGGTTTTCTTTTTAGAAATTCTCTTCTTAGCATGGTACAGGTTCACTTTGACATAAGGGTCTGCAATGAAAAGAAAGAGCACAGATCAGCTACTGAACAGGTTATATAGAATTTCCTTGATCTAGTTTGTACTAAATTTCATAACTTAGCAACATAATCACATCACAATAAGGAGATGTTTCAAGTTACTAAAGATGATTCATCTAATACAATTTTTGTGTTTACATCTGAATTAGTCTCTTTAAGCTCCCTTTATGGTCACCAAAGATGTAATCAAGATAGTCAGTGAAGTTTAGGGCATGATTCATCTGATCAAATAGAGGTGTCTCCTTCACAAGATAAATCCTGTGCTGTAGTCCATTAACCCTAAAACCACCTCTACTACATGCAAAGGTGGTCTGAAAGTACACAAAATTCTAATGGACTCTGAAAGTTATGTATCATTACATATTTATGTGTAACAAATCTGCTTTTCACAGATTCTAGCAGTAGGGGTTAATCATTAGCATTAAGACTTATGCAAAGAAAAGCCTCAGAAAGGAGAGAATAAGCTTGTGCTGAGAGAATGGATGAATGGATGAGATTCATTTCTGTTGTCATTCTACCAAAGTCAATTAACTTGATTAAATTGCTCCCAAAAATATCTATTGAACAAATTTAACACTAGACTTTAAATGTAAGGGTACATTTGTTGTTAGGATATGTTCTTGACTTTATGTCTGTGCTGTACTACTATTGAAGAAGGGAAGGGAAAATGTCTATATTTTTAGCTGTCAACCAACTTTGAGTGTCTGCATTCTTCGTAATTATTCAACTGTTGCAAGATTCCTTTGCTATTGACTTCAACAATGGCTATATTTCTTCCTTCAGAGGAATTCTAGAGCACTCTTTAAAAATCATTCTTTTCAAGTACCTTGGCATTTATTTCAGTGCAAATGTGGGCCTGTTGCCAAATTCGCATGGTGCAAAGATGCAGTGCATCTTCCTTTCTATTGAACCCAGTCAAACAAGATAGTCTATGCAAACAATTAGCTAATAAACATCAAGAATAGTTGAATATTTTTTTAAAAAAGTAAAATTAAAACTGAATCATCTTTAGAAATTCTATGCCCAAGTTATCAGACTGAAATAGTTGGATGATGAAAAGGTTTTTGTTTCCTTGAACTGACAGTAGTTTAACAGGAATAATATAATAGAACACATCTTTCAGTTTCATACTCTATCAACATAACAAACTTTTTAAAGATAGGGTTTAATGTCATTAAAATGTTCATTGACTTTAGAATTAATATAGGCCACATAAGCATTAAAAATATCAGAATCAATATCCATCAGTGGATTCACGATGCTGTTCATTCCTGTTTAAAACATGTTTTCTGACTGTTACCTCTGGCCAGCTATTGGATAAGGCTAGAATGTTCCTCTTGGTTTTATAAGGTCTATTAGGAGACCTCGACGTCAGTGATCAAGGATACCAAGGAGGTTGGGGGAAGGGAACAGCTTCTGAATAAAAATATTCCCATCTTACTAAGGAGACTGAACTATACAATTGTTTAGCTGACCCCATAGAAACACCATTTCACCCTCCTCCTTGTCCAAGATTTATATTGGGCTGCAGGGAAAGTCACAGAGGAAATAAGGACTGCTGTGAGTGTAATATGATACTGACACCCAAATCTCTATTGAACCTGGACTTGCTGATGAATGGCAAATAATGAAAAACTGTCTAAATGAACTAGGTGTCCAGGTGTAGTATGTCTGCTCCTAGAAATATTATATTCCTATTATAGTTAGCAAGGTTGTACTGAGGGAAACAGAAAGAGCAAACAAAATGTATAGCTTTACTCACAAGAGGTACGGTAAACAAATGGGTAGTTTGGGTGTGCTGTAGGGTCCAGGTGGGTGCTGAAACTAGGAGGGCTTTTGTTTTCAAGTTATTTTCCCACCTGGGTGAACCTCAGCCAGACTTGGTCTGCTGAGATCAGTTTGCTGCCATGCTGTCTTCGCAAAACCTCCACTATGTACTGTGACTTTGGGGTTGATTATTAAAAGTATGTATACTCTCTTCTAGGGGATAAACAGTTGGGCTCCTTTTATATCCTTTCTCCTTATGATATGTGAATAAATTTGACATCAGAAGGAGGATTTCAATGGAATTCCATTATGTAAATTGGAGTTATCTGTAGCATCGTTGTATTGGATCCAGGATGGATTAACTTTCTTGGTAAACTGAGGTATTTCTTGGTACAAGAAGTAGAAAGGTTGTATTATTGGCTGTAGTAAATACGATTCAGTGGTTCCCAAAACTGTTTCTTTTCAAAAAAATCCTGTGGAATGAATGTCTTATAAAGAATCAACAGCAGATGTGCTACTGTTTGTATAGCCCTTTGCTGTGTACTATTCTTTTTGCATGGTTGTCTTATGGTTAGTATATTGCACACTAAATTTTATTCTGGTATTATGTTATCTAGCATTAACATGCATCTAAGTGCAGTTCTAGCATTGGCTTCAAAGGAGTGCAAAATGAATGCAAAATGGTACAACAAGACAGGGAGAAGGAAGCGCGAAAACTACTCCTTCCTTAGTGCACCCCAAGTACAGTTCATGATAAAGGGTGGTGTTATTTACAACCTGCTTCTAGCACTGGCATAGTTCACCTTTTCACCTTGCCAAATAAATGTTAGTGCTCAGTGGGCCAAAGTCAGCACAGATGTAACTGGTTGCTTTTCTTGGTGCTAAGCTGAAATAAACCATACAATAATCTCGCTCAATACTGATCTTCTATAAATAAACTGTGTTTTTATCATAAATAAAAGCTTTTAGTATCTGAAAACAACATCCTATACTTATGGCAGATGGATTCTGTTCAAGACAACCACAAAACTCAACAGTTTCCACTGCTAACAGATGTCACGTTTTCTTAACGTGTGATTGAAGAACAAGTTTGTAAAATACATACCCTGGAAAATAAAGCATTGACCTAGATATGAAGAAAATGAATAGGCTGCAAATAACAGAGACACCATTTCTACATTTATGAGCTATTTTTAGGCTTAGAAATGCCACATTTCAGCTGTCTTCTGACCATTTGTTTTATATTCTTAGGGCATATTCATTACTAAAACCATTACCTGATAATCCCGACACATCAGATTTAGGTAGATGCCTGGCTTTTAAAACAACCACAGTGAGCGTGTTTGTTGTAGACTGATAACAGAGAGAGATCAGCAATTCTCCACGCCCAGATGATTTCTGAGGAAATGAAAGAAAAAAAAGAAATAAGACTATTTATAAGCAATTACATTGACCAAGCTTTAAAGCAGAATTAAGAAGATTTATGAAATGTCACATAACTCTGTGTTCTGAAATGGTGTAAAAGGATATAAGTTATGGAGCTATGCTGCTTTACATAGGAAATATAATTTCCCTCTACTGTGGTTATATAACTCTTCTTATGGTTGTTAGACTGAACAAAAATAAATAATAAATAAGTGAAAATATAGGTTGAGATGACATCATTAGCTTCAGAAATTAGAAATTAAATCCTACATCCTGAGAAAAAAATCTCACTGAACGAATAAGTTCTTCAGCAAAACAAAATTCCATACAGATATATTGAAAAAAAATGAATAAAGGTAAATAAAAAAAAAAACTTCAGTAAAATTTTTTAAACAGGAAGGATTCAGTTAGTGAAATCTCATCCCTGACATTCTCTAAAGTAGTATAATACACATGAAATACAGAAATAAAGATGACATCAAAGACTTCCTCTATGATTATTAGATTTGAATTTGCAGGAGTTGTTTATTTCACAGAAAGTAGGAAGGCAAGGGAAACAGGCAAAAATAATACCTTATGTACCAGAAAACCCAATAAGTTATCAACAAAATATCAGTGACACAGTTATAGTTGTTGTAATATAGCAATAGAATTGCAAAATAACAGTATTAGTTATAGGCATGTTGTCTGGTAGACATTTATTTGATTTGGCAGCATGCTTGCTCTTTGAAAACAATCAAATTGAAAGTCAATACACATTCCACTTCCTTAGTAGAGATTAAGAGACGTGTGTGTGATGCATGTGCATTTCTGTGGTTCAGCTGTGACGGCTGTAAATGATCTTTACATTCTGCAATGAGACAAAATGGTATGAAATATTTTTAGCCCAGTGAAGTCAGTATGCTTTGCCATTGACTTCGGTAAGGCTTTGGCTTCTCCCTCAAGTCTTACTATCCTTAGCACAGCTGCAGCCTGTGTCACAATTCTTGAGTAGTAGAAGGTAGTAACAGCACTGAAGTGTGACAACATACTACTGCATCAACAATATGGTCTCCAACAGGTTCCAATTCCTTAACTAAAGACTACCTGTATTCTTTAAGAATCTTCTATAAAACTCATGTAGTTGAAGTGAAAGATTTACATTGACTTCGATAAGCTTTAAGAAAGAATGATTTCAAGGGGAGGGATGAGAAGGGGAATAATAGATAAATTTTTGCATTCTTTCCTTTTAAAGCAAATTAAT
This sequence comes from Gorsachius goisagi, assembly GCA_018403395.1. Lineage (NCBI taxonomy): Eukaryota > Metazoa > Chordata > Aves > Pelecaniformes > Ardeidae > Gorsachius > Gorsachius goisagi. The sequence goes on along the minus strand of BOSO01010036.1, from coordinate 36,816 downwards.
GTGGATTGCAGCTACTTGACCTAATGTAAATGGGTCCACTCAAACCTGCTAGACCAGCTGAATAAGGAAGTAGGGTATAGGACATTAGCAATTTTTTGCAATATGCTCATTGTAATGTCCTTGTATTACATTTGTGTAATTGCTTCCTCATACTGACATTATGAAAGCATCTCAGTGAGTTGCATGATGAGCTTGCTCCCTTTTCCTTCCAAGGTGCTAGCAGCATTACACAAGAAACATAGCTAACACTAACAGAACACTTTTAAAGTTGAAATAAAAAATATGTTACCCTAACATTTCTTTTGATGATCTCTCTGTCCATTAGCAGCCTTCCTTCTGACAGTTCAATTCCTGTGAGGGGAATAAGGACTTCTCCAATGACATCATCTCTGGAAAACCTGTCAAAGCTCAGGATCATAAAGTGAAGTGTTAAGTCTTGAATTTGGCTATAGGGGATCCCATAAAACGTGAAGGTCTCATCGAAAGCTGGGTCTAAGGTTTTTCTCAACACTCTGGTTTTCACCTTGTGCTTTTTCTCAGGCAGGATTGTCATTTTGATGTAAGGATCAGAAGTCATTGACTGTTCATCCATTGCTGGCAGCCCACGTGCTTCTTTGATGTTCACTACAAATGCCTTTTTCTCAAAGTTGTACTCTAAGGAGAAAAAAAGAGTTCCTAGCTTGTCTTGCTTATCTTCAGATGACAGGGAAGTGATGGATTTTAAACTATCAGGGGATACTGAATCTTTCTTCCTTTCTGCAAAGTGCTTAGGAGACAAATTTTCAAGATCTGGAGAGCTCTGTATTTTAGGGATTGTTTTGGGGAAGTTGCCATTTAGATCTCTCTTCTCCAGGTCAAGATGGAGAGAATTCTTTGGCATCACTGCTTTGTTCTTTGCTTCACTTTTATCATCTGCTCCAAACTTCTTCTTGCTGTTGAGATTCTCAGGGTAAATATCAACCCCCTTCAGAACATGGACAAACTTATATGGAGGGGTCTTATTGGATTTGGAAGATTTACGCTGGCAGCAGATCCAAGCAAAAAGGGAGACAGAGAAGACAAGGCCAAATGCACTAAAGATCCCAACCACTGTAGGAATTTCATCTGCAAATCAAATAAATAGCAACAAGCACATAAGCAGCAATGCCTTGGACTCTGTGTGGTATTTAATAAAGTAATAATTTAGTAAAACAAACTGATACGAAATGGTAATAGCAGCAGGATCGACAGACTGGAAGTGCTTCGCATCGTACATATTGCTCGCCACCTGCAGGCATAAACGTGTAGTCCCATACTAAGGCACGCTTTTTATGTTAGTATTTTTCCATACACAGAGAGTTTGGGAGGAAAACACTATTCTCATCCTAATAATACTAACCATTAGTAATTGCTCAAGTATCTCATCCCTCTGTGTGTAATTTCTGAGTTTATGTCTATGAGTAATACCAGCTCTCAGAAGGTTTCAGCTTTGAGTTTACAGAGCTTTGTCGGTTAGATAAAACAGATTCTGAAATACTCATTACTTCTAGATACATCGTCTGTTTTTCACACTGTGTCCTAGAATACTTTGTACACTCAATTAACTCATTTTTTATGGTCTGATCCCATAACTGCCTGGAGGTATCTCTTGAAAGAACTGCTTTTAATCGGGAGTTATAACACTCAACAGTTTCAATGGGATTTTCAATACTTTGCAGGAGGAAGTCTATCAAGAAAATTTAGAATAATTAGATACCAAGTGCCTTTTCCAGATGGATGTGACATTGAGCAGTCACATAGGAGTCCAAAGCTAAAAAAACTGTTAAGTGCATCATTGACAACCACTAAGCTTTCTTTTTGAGACACTATGAATCAAAGCTATGGGGAGTTTACAGGAAGGGTCACTACTTTTTAGGAATATGTAAGAAAAACATTAAAACACAATTCTCTTCTACCTTAATATGAATTCTATACTTAAACTGAATAAAGAGAAAACTAAGCAAGTGTTACAACCTCAATTGTCATGTGGATACATTAGTTTCATATAGAGTATCATTAGCCCTTCAAAGCATGCATCGAAGGGGTAAATGAGCACAACTAATTGGAAATCCAATTTTGCCCATAAGTAACATTACTAAGTGAATTTAAACCTCCCACAATGTAACAGCCAGAGCTTAATCTTTATTCCCTGCAACAGTGGAAGACCAGTAGAATATTAATGGAATGACATTGTTTATGCATAAAAGGAATTGTGTAACAGTTCTGGTTCTCTCACAAATGATGAGAAAAGCAGAACTATCCCCCTCTATGCATTACTAAATCGGCTTCATCCAGGTGAAAGCTGGGCAGATAGACATGCTGCCACTGTACCTTTGCTTTTTAGTGGGATGATTCAAAAAAATCTACAACAATACTATTGCAGCAAAGTAGGACATAGTGTTCCAGCAAAGAAAGGATCGGGCCTGGCTATTAATTTCTTCTGACAATATTCCTGTCACTTTCCCTTTGTCTACAAGCTGTATCAGTCTACATACTTCATTATAGGAACTTAGTGAAATGACTGAAAATAATATACGTAACCAAAAAGTATTTTTTCTAAGTTAAGCACGTGGCTCTGAGTTTCAAGAATTCCCCAGGCTGCATAAATTTAAATATACATGGTATAAAGGTAGAAAGCAAGAAGTAATTGAAAACTAATCAGAATACTTCAACAGCTTTTAAGAATGATTTGCACATTTACAATACTTTTTCGTGAGATTACAGACTTTTTATAGTAATGGATATTATGTTACATTTTAATTCTACAAGTACTGAAAGCAGTGGTAGAATAAATTTGATGTTTAAAATATTAATTATCATTCTTAAATAAGTAATTAGATAAGCATGATGTCACAAGTATGGTTAGAAACACCAAGTGGGTGGGGTAGGAAAGAAGATGAAATGGTAACCAAAATGGTATTATGTTTACAAGTAATTATGTTGCAACCTGAATTTCTTGCTGCTGTCAGAACGTAAATCAATTGGCTAACATTCAGTGCAGTGTATTAGTAGGAAACATCACCTACTGATGCTGGGAGAAGTTATTATTTCAGTTACATGACATAAATCTGGAGTCACTTCACTTAAGTCAGTGGAATGATCCTTGAGTTAAATCACTGCTAAAGCAAATATAATCTAGGCTAGAGTCAATATTTGTAAAGCAGAGTTCAAAAACATTTCTACTTACTGCTTGTTGAAGTAGAGCTATTTATGTATCTGTTTTATAAGTGCACATATACGACTGTTTCTGAAACTTCTGGTATCACAGTTAATCACCCTACTTCCAGTGCATAGAAATGACAAAACTGAAAAGTTCATTATCATTGCTATTCTCAGTGAACCCAGATTGACCAAGACACAGCTGTTTAGCTAAAAACACTGGGATCCTGTATTTTCATCTTCCTAGCCACGTCCTTTACAAGACCACCTTTCAGTTTAACTAACGGTTGACAAGTCTTTCCCTACAAGAAGAAAAAACCAATGACAATTACACCAAGAATGGCTCAAACAAAGATTTTCTCAGCGGCACAGGATGCATTCACATCATTTAACTCTGAAGCCACGCGACTTTACCCAGGGCAGAGAAAACAACCCCAAACCGCTCTCACCCAAAACCCCAACTGCACAAACATCTTAATCCCTCCCGGTGCTTTACGGGGTGGGGGGGGGGGGGGAATGGGTTAGGGAGGAATGGGGGGGACGAGGGGGACGGGGGGAGAGAGGGAAGGGAAAGAAAGCAAATTCACACAACTTCTGAGGTGGAAGAGAAGTGTGTGGGGGGGTGGTCGGGTTCGGGGTGGGGGAGCCGGGTCCGGGGGGTGCTTACCGAGCTGCTGCCGGCCGCCGGCGATCGGAGCCATGTTGGCGGCGTGCGCTGGCCGCGGTGCTGGAGCCGCCGTCCGGGCTGCGCTGCGGGAGCCGCCGCCTCCCCGGGTACCCCGCGCCGTCCCCCGCCCCGCTGCCCCCGGATCTCCGCCTTCACAGCGCCCGGGAAACCGTCCTTTTTCCAGCGCGGGTTGTTTTCTGTTTGCTTTTCTGGGGTTTTTTTGTTGGGTTTTTTTTTTTTTTTTTTTTGGTTTTTTTTTTTTTAAAAAAAAAAAAGAAAACAAAACAAAAACAAACAAAAAAAAAAACCCCACCACAACCCAAAACCCGGAGACACGAGCGGTGGGCAAGGTGGAAGGAGGAGGCTTCGAAGGGGCTGGAGGTAGAGGGGGGGAGGGGAAGCCTCGGTCCTCCCCTTTGCACACTGATTTGCAGCCCTCTTCCTGTTTTGGCTCTTCTGAGTAGCTCCGCTCCGAGACTGAAGACGTGGTTGAAACCCAAATTGACGCAATCCTGACGCTACAGGGCTGAAATCAGCACCTTTCCCACCTCCCATCCCCCCTTCCCAACCACCACACCCTCCCTCTCTCCGTCTCTCCCTCCCTCCCCCCCCCCCCCCCTCCTCTTTCTGGGGATTGAACACGCTCTCATCGATTATTTTAACTGCAGGATATGAGCTCCCACCCTCCATCGGACACAGACAGTGAAATGCTAACGTCTGTGATTCAGTGCACCTTGTGTAATACATGGGTGTGTCTATTTTGCTGGGTTAAGATTTATTTATTTGCTTATTTATCTATTAGCTGGACAGGCTACAACAACATGAAGGAGATGCCAACTCAGAAGGCCCAGACACCTCGGCACCTTGGTGCATTTGTCCTATGACTGACGTGATACACTTACTGGATTTGAATCACGAAAACTCCTGATGTATCTTCTCCCTGTCCCTCCTTCTTCCCACTATCCACCCCCACAAAAAACACTCAGCCCCCACTTTGGAAATCCTCTTGACCTTCCTGTAGGTCTAGGAAAGAGCTGGATCTACCTAGATACTTCTGCATATCACTGGTTTAGATGTCTGTCCCCCAGTCTGGGCTGAGAACATGGGGGAGAGGCAGGGGGAGGCTGGCAGGAAGGAGGAATGGGGGGAAACAGAACAAGAAAGCAGAGCTGCCTGTAACTGGAACTGATACAGCGTATAACAACCCAAGCTAAATCCTGGTGCAACAGAGCTGCAAAAGCCAGCACCTGGCATCTGACTCCTCCTGGATTCAAGAGGAATCATAGCAGCCAAGTTTGGAGCCCAACTGCTAATTCCCCTGCATAAATGGGAAACAGGTGTTGTTGCTCTTCTAAATAACAAAATCCAGATGCAGGCATAGTCTGGCATGACCCTGCTCCACAATAGGCCACTTGGAAGCTAGGTTGTCTTGGCCCACTTTAAAAGCATGTTCTTGCTTCTCAGTGAAGCCAGTGAAGCTCTTGGATTTCATAAAAATTAAAATAGGAAGGCCACAGAATCATGGCAAGCCAGTGTCAAAACACAGCTGAATGAAAAGCCTGGCTTACCCTGAGAGTTGAAAACCTATTGGTTAACATTGTTTATGCTTATCTGCTTCTGTTACACATTCAGCAACTTGGACTAGGTATGCACCTGCACAACTCTTCCAGGAACAGCTGTATCCATCACCCCAATCTTCATTACAACCCATCCCATTTAATAAAACAGAGAATAGCTTGCCACCACTGTTCCTCTTACAACTGGACTACAATGAACTCAGAAGACTGCAGAAACTGTTGTGTAGCTCCTGTTTATGTTTTGGCAGCACAGTTTGGTTTGGGATGTTTGGGTTCACATGTTGACACCAATCCAAGCAAATCTGGCTCAACTTCTGCCTTCTTTCTGGCAGTCCTCTTTCCCCCCAGTCCTGCTATCCACTTCCCTTTTGCTGTCCAAAATCCAGCCTTCCTCAAAATGTGCATCCATTGAAAGTAATTACATTTGATTTTAGAACACATTCCAGGTATATGAGCCTCCAGACATGACTGAAATAACCAAGATCCTTAAACTAATTTAGAGTTAAACATGTTTAACTCGGATGTTAAATTATTGTAAGCTGTTACTCTGTCTGGACTTTAAAAACCAAGAATCAATATATGGTACAACCTGATAGTGTGTGTATCCTGTTTGAGCTTGGGTGTGGTGAGCATATATATTATGCTGGCACTTGAATTATTGTCAATAATTTTTGAAGCTTTTTATTTTTATTTTTGAATGAAATCCAAGACATCCTTTTTTGATATATACAAAATTTATGGAGCACATGGAAAAATAACCATGATTGATTCAGGGTTTTTTCCATTTAGATTTGCAGATGTCCCAAGGATATATAAAAAGCTTTTACACGATTTCTGTGTCTTTATATAGTGCACAGAGATCATTTACTTCAGCATTCAGGGTTTTCTTTTCACTTTTTTCTTTTCTGTGACAGTGTAGATTACATGGGGAAGATACATGTCTTTTTTTTCTTCTTCTTCTTTTTTTTTTTTTCTTCTTTTCCAAATTTCCTGGGAGTTCATACTAGATTTTAGACACTAATTAAGACCTGTATCATGCTGTGTGCTGTACAAACATATTGTAAAGAATCCTTCCTTTCATTTCAGCTCTGTGCATCTGTAGCTGTTTAAAGCAATACAGGAAAGATTTCATGATACCAGCTTTCTGCCTGTAGAAACTTGGATCTGCCAAGACTATGCATATACATAAGCGTGTGTGAACACATATACAGATATACAAATGAATGCTTTTATCTCTCTATTGCGTTGGTCAGTGAAATAGCAAATAAATATTTTTTTGCATCACTCGTAAACTTTCTATATTTAATTACCTGACTCCTCTTACTGGAACAGAGTGCACATCAAAAAAGACTCGAGGAGGTGGAGCGTTGAGCTGCTGACACATCTTGAGACAGACACACTTTTTGCTCCCTGTGTTGTGCAAGCACCATCTAGTGTACATCTTAGACCCATCAGCATCAGCTGGCTAGCGTGCACCCATGTAGGTATTACAAACACAAAGATACATAACCAACTCCCTGACAAGTGGCCAGAGGGAAAAAAGAGTCACATGAACCTTGTGTGTTTCTTAACCAATTAAGTGACTAACTTTCAGTTCAGCCCCATGCAAAAGAATGAACCTCCATTTTTGTGGCTATATGTCCTTTCACATTTCCCTCTGTTCTCAGGAAACATCCTGGATACTTTAGCAAGACTTCACATGGTTTGCAGCAGACTCTTCAGTGAAAACTTGGACTAGGAACACACTGTCCAGGTAATATTCCCTTAGTTTTGCCAGCAAATAAGATACATTCATCTCAAATACTTCCAGCTCAGAGACAGAACATTAAAAGGAGCTGGTTCAGATTTTGCCTGCACTGAGCTGAAATGGACTGATCATCTGCAAAATATCTCTGTATATGATCTGGCTGACTATCACAACAAGGCCTCTGTGGTCTGAAAACCAGATTACCGGTGCACATGCATGCGCAGAGCATCCTCCTGCCACTCGGAGAAGAGGGAGGGTGGTTGCTAAGCGACAGAGTCCATACACTTCCCAAAGCAGATAGTCCTCAAGTAAGCATATGGGGCTGCAAAAGATGGTCCCCCACCTGCAAGTGAACTGTTACCATTCTTCAGAACCCAAAGCCTGTGTGTGAAGGAAACCTAATCCTCTCTCTTTAAAAAAAACAAACCCAAAGTTATTCTAAACAAGATCCCACCACCCCAAAAATCAACCAACATTTAAAAATAAAACTCAGCAATTTATATGTATGAGGTGAAGCTGGTGAACAGCCCCTTTCCATCTCTGTGAAGTGTTTCCCTGGAGCTTAAAGACAGAGTTTCACATTTTCAAAAATAGCATCTAATTTTGAGTTCTGCAGTTGCCAGGTGCAAAACTACAGACATCAATTAATACTATTCAGCACCTATGAAAATCAAGCCCTCCAGCCATGCTTACAAAATAATACCTCTATGAGAACACAGGTACAGGTCCCTGATTCTGGGACGTGCAGAGCATTCAATGCTTCTCAAAGTCAAACAACTTCAAAGGGATCTACAAAAGGATTTAAGTAGTTATGCTCTGCTTAATTTCCACTTCAGATAGCTCTGCAGTTAGACGGTGGAAAGGGGTTAGCACCCTTCCCTGTCTCATCTCTCAGCCTTTGACACTCCTCAGATGCTTTAAGGCATGTCTTCGGGTGCCATACCTCCCCCCCCCCCCCCCCCCAAGCCTGGTTTTGTAACCTGAAGATTCAGCCTGCTGCCTATTTCATAGAATCATAGAATCATATTTGGCCTTACAGACTCCCCGCATTGAGACTGCATTCAACTGCACACATTTTAATGCTTTAACATGACCTCCAGTTTCTCCTGCAGAATGGAGTAAGTTTTCTTTACTGTATTTACCAGTCCCATGTGGCTACATCAGATACCACAAAGTTCCCAAAAAGGCACAAGATATATAGATGTAGGCAACTGAGTCATCCTCTAGCTCATACACCACATCTAGGCATCTTATTTCAGGCCTACAAATCTAGAGATTAATTTCTCTCACTCTGGGGCTTGGTTGAATTGCCTCTGAACATGAGTCTACAGTCACTGAAAAGCCCTAAACTTCCATACAGAACTAGTAGATGCAAGACAGGATGAACAGGAGACCTGTACAGACCTGGAGCAGCAGCTGAAGGTGAGGTAGAGGTGCCTGCTAGAGTGGTTGGTCTAGTTAAGCTGCCTCAAATGTCACTATACAATGTCATATAAACAGCTGAAAAATTCCCTAGCTCACCTACAGATGTGTAGAGGTCTAAATTAATGTTTTAAACATGAAATTGAGTCATGCCCCAGGGATCAGCTTTAGGCTGAGTGGAACCTTTCTCTTGACTCCGCTTGTTGTATTGATCAGATGTTCTTTTTCTATAGCGGGAATTTTGAACACCTATTGCAGATGCAGACATGAAGTTTGGTATGCTAGTTTTAGGGCTGACCTCCATGCCTAAGGTGAAGTAAGGTACCTGCAGTTACTGTTGTATTTACTAATTTAAAAAAATATTAAAACCAGATATTTTTCTTCTCTATAGTGACACTGTGTAGATCGGTGTCTTGATGAGATTGTAAGGTTGGGTGAAGGATACAATTTCAGTAGTTTAGTGGTAATGTTTATATTAAGGAAGCATCATTGGTTGTTTGACTGATGACAGGTTCGTCCAATAATAAGAAATACTTCTGCCTCTTCAGATTTTGGGGCAGTTTGCACAATGTTTTGCTAAGTACACAATTACATGAATTTTTTTTTCCTTTTTTTTCATTGTAAGACTTCCATGCAATTTCCCACGGTGGACAAAGAGAGGGAAAAAGAAAAGCCTTCACTGTTGCAATTAAATTTTTGCAGCAAAGGCTCCAGGGTGATTTCAGTCCGTTTGTACTGGTATGCATGCTCTTTCCAAAGTGTCTGCACATCAGGTCTCTGGGGGTTACAGGTGCATTTATGTAATATGGTATCAAGAAGCAGACTTTGGTTTTGGAGGCAGCAACTGCCAATAATTCCTTTGACATTCCTTAATTTTTTCTTTATTTTTAAGATAATTTTTTCCAGGCAATATATCACTTCAAGTGACAGTTTTATCTCTCTAACAGCTAGATTCTACTGGGTTTAATGTGTTAAGGATCATGAATGTGTGTGAGTTAGTAAAATTACTGTGTCTGTATATGTTTTACAGGCTCTTCAGTCCAGGTGATTCAGAACAAATCTTATGCTTTCAGCCAGGTTTATAGATACCTCAGGAGATAGAATACTCTTTCATCTTGGTAGCCCCTGCCTGTTGAGGAAAAGCCAGTTTTATTTCCTCTTCAAGTATAGGTTTTGATATCAACAATGCTGAAAATAGGAAATAGAATCAGAACCTTATATATGTCAGGAATCTCTTTTGCCTTTTACTTAACATTAGCAGTTAAAATATAACTCAAATAAAGAAAAAAGGTACCATTAGGGAATTTGGCTGAGATTTTAGAGCAACATTATGGTATTAGAAGGCTCACTTTAATTTTAATTTCTTACCTAATACATTCAGACTTCTTTAGAAATCTCAGCCTTAATTAACAGACAGGCCTTTTATGGTGGTTTTTTTTTATTTAATTAATAAATATAAGGGCTGAGGACTATGACAAAACAGGGGTTTAGCTGCTTAAGTCACACCTAACTCCAGTTTTATGAGCTTTAATCTAAAATTCAAACCTTGAAATCCCTGCTGAACTTACGTTTAAGACTGGGAACCTCTTAGGAAACTTTAGAACAATACGAAGGATTTCCTGTAAAATGTTTTCTTTTCTGGCCATACTCAAGAAAGCTTGCCCTGGTATGTGAAGAAGTGAAATACCTAGTTCATTTCTTCACGTTGCTCATCTGTTTTGTATCCATTCTCCAGACGTGCCTGTTGGAATGGGTGCCAGATAAAAGCGTCTAGAAAATCTTATTTCCTTCTAGGGCACCAGAGACTAGAGAGTTCCACCAGAAAGTTCATAACCAGGTTCAAGTCTTTCCTGTGGTCTTGCTTCTTGCAGGAATATCCTAAGCATCGTTCCTGAAAGGAAGAAATGGACCTATTGCCTTTTTTCAAATGTAATGATGTACTGAGTCAGAAAATAAATACGCAACCTAAGTGCAGTGCTTAGATTAATGCACTAAGGATGCAGGTCTCTTTCTCTTCTCCCTTCCAAGCAGTGTTTTAGTATAGTATGTGTGGCAGCTGAATATTACATGTACAAGTGTTTCACTCCACTGGGAGGTTCAATATTGTGAGGCTCAAACAGTGGAGAAATTCTCTAAAGCTCAGACTAAAGACTGCACTATAGAGAGATGTACAAAGGCAATTAATGTGTTATATACCACATTCTTTCTTAAGGCTGCTCTTTGGACTTCAAGGGTTACATGGTACAATTAAGCAAAGGCATTGCTGTTAATTTTTGTAGAATTTAATTGTAGAAATGCTGCAACTTTTGCTGTTATGCAGTCACATGCACTGAGACACATGTAAGTCTTAGGAAACTGGAGTCACAGTAAATAAGAGAGGAAGGGAAGGAGAGAGATTCTGAAGAGAATTTTCTTTTAAGAAAAGAAAAATGTAAATATCCACATCTGGAAGTAACTACTTGATCCCAAATATTCTGCAATTAGTGGGAGCTCTGACTGAAGTTCTTAAGGTTAACGTGCCTTAATTTAAGTATGCAAATTAGTATTGCAATGTGTGGCACATAGTTTTTAAAGATCAAGTACTCCCAAAATTCATTGAAAATCTGATATCATACTGTTACATATTGCGCTCTATTCTGAGTGATGTTTCCCCAACACAGCATGTGCTCTTTGGGGAAGAGAAACACACCAAGTAAGAAATTGAAATAGTGTCAGTAAAATATAAATTTTTTAAGGTGGGGTAGAGCTTCTGGAGCCATCAGAGAAGTAAATGGAAACTGTAGATGAGAAACAAGCACTCCACCCCGATAAAAGCATTTATGAGAAGTGCTTTCATTTAACTAAATATAGCATTAGGAATTCTGAGCCAAATTACTTCTACATCAGTAGTATGAAGAGTAAAATAGATGTCTTTAAGAGATCAGTCTGGAGCCCTTCTTTTTTTTTCTTTTTTTGTTATTCTATATGAATCTTTCAAATACTGAAGAGTTCCATTCTTCAGTGCTGTCAGAAACTGGATACTTTTTCCCCCTTGTTCCCCTTTCCCCCCATGACTATTACTTTCCACTATAATGTGTTAATGAACCTCCTGTACATTAATGCATCCAAATGATTCACACACTAACCAGCAATAGGTGGAAAAGAAGATTTAGTCTTCATTACATCTGTAAAATATTCTGAAATGTGGTTTGGATAAAATATGAAGACTGAATTTGGACAAATTATATTGCAACCTAATTCAAAAGCAGAGCACAAAGAAGGAGAGAAAATGAAAGCAGGGAGGAAAAGAGGTTGCTCTGCTCTGTAGGACAGCAAGGACAAAAAAATTAATAATGTAGTGATGCAAGCAGTGGCTGACAAGCCAGGAGGGGAAACTACGACTACAACTCTCCTCCACTGAATTTCTGCTTAATATAGCATGCATCACTTCTCAGGAGCTGGTTTTGCTAGAGATTCTTCAGTGTATGAAGAATGCTTGGTACAGCTTTTGCTTCATGCAGATAAGTTTAAAGGATCCAACTGCTGTAGTATTTAAAAAAAAAAAGAAAAAATAGAAAAAAAGAAGAGTCCAGACCTTTTGTGTTGAAGTCAAAACAATATTTGAATTGCTCAAAAGGATAAACAATTTTTTTCTGTGTTCTCTCACAAGATTTTGAAGTAATAAGGTGATAATCTCAGATGCAGAGACATATTATTAGAAAAGGGGAAAAACACATTTTATTTAATTCAATAAGAAATTAAGTTTATGCATTCTTTTGTTTTCCATTTTCATAAGCAGCAGACAGAAAATATCCTCTGCTATTATGTTTTCAAATGATGCCCAATGCTTGAGTGTGCCATCTACATTACATCTCTGACACTTATTAACCTCCTGAAAAGGGAGATTTGTTCTCTTAAACTTTGCAGTGTTAAAGATACCAGACCAAATAATACTTTGAATCTTCTTATTAGATTTTAAACATTGGAAATATTAATTAGTTTACCCACGTTCCTTGAACCATTTTTCAGCTGGATTCTTGGAATGAGATCCTATGTTCATGGAAGCTAATGAGGAAAACTCTTAATACCCATCTTGGAATTTAAATAATAACTACACAAAGATTTAGCAAAACTTGCACACTTCAACACTCAATATTCAGATATCTATGTTATCTGTGTACCTGAATATACTTGTCTGGTGCATATTTATACAATTTATGATATTATATAAAATTACATCAATCCACAGAACCTTTGGCTCATTCAGAATGGGCAGTGCTCGCTTAATGAGCAGTGGCCCTTGGTTAATGCTTGTTGTTTCATATTTAGCCCCAAGTCTGTCTTGCCAGATGCTAATCAATCAAACCTTGTTCTGGAAATAGAATTATTAATTTTCTTGGAAATTTTGCTTAGGTGCTTATTATTACCCTGCTACTTCTCTGACATTAATTATTGTCTCGATGCTCCTCTAAGATAGATTTGTTCAGATTTGCCAATGCAAAGGAGAGGCATAGAGGGACTTAGCAAAAGGACTTACAGGCTATGATACTTCAGACTTCATTGGGTTCATCAGAGACGCAATGGTAAAACAAAATCAGTGAATACTAAAAAGGGGCAAGGTTTCAGTTTATCACACATTTAGGTGCTAGTGATATGTTTCTGAAACCAGAACCAAGATCTTAGTTTAAATATCTGGATCCTTTGGTTTTAAGCTCTAGTATATGCCCATGCCCTACAAAGACAAGCATGTTTTGCCTAACAGTAGTTTCTAGCGTTATCTGATGGATGTTGTAAGGTGTCCCACAAACATACTCCTAAAGAAAAGAGTAGAAGGACTTATTTGAGAAAGCACAATAGACATTTTGTTGCAGGCACAAAATATGATATCAAAAGCTGTAGTAAATATATTACACATGTATTGAGGCAACGGCAAGAAGAAGGACCCAGGGAACTACTCACCTCTGTCCCTGGAAAGGTGATGGAACAACTCATTCCTCATTCTGGGTGTCCTCTTCAAGCAAGTAGAGGCAAAAAAGATCATCAGGAGTACCTAGCACAGATTCACCGAGGGGAAATCATGCCTGACCAATCTGATAGCCTTCTATGATGGCATGACCGGCTGGGTAGATGAGGCGAGAGCGGTGGATGTTGTCTACCTCATAGGGAAGCTCAAGAAGTGTGGGCTGGATGAGTAGACACTGAGGTGGATTGACAACTGGCTGAATGGCAGGGCTCTGAGAGTTCTGATCGGCGGGGCAGAGTCCAGTTGGAGGCCGGTAGTTAGTGGAGTTCCCCAGGGCTCAGTACTCAGCCCAGTCTTGTTCAACTTGTTCATCAATGACCTGGACGAGGGGACAGAGTGTACCATCAGCAAGTTCACTGATGACACAAAACTGGGAGGAGTGGCTGATACGCCGGAAGGCTGCGCTGTCATTCAGAGGGACCTGGATGGGCTGGAGAGTTGAGCGGAGAGGAACCTGATGAAACTCAACAAGGGCAAGTGCTGAGTGCTGTACCTGGGGGAAGTCGAACCCCATGCACCAGCACAGGCTGGGGGCTGACCTGCTGGAAAGCAGCTCT
>BOSO01010036.1:798-22658 GCA_018403395.1 Gorsachius goisagi | reverse complement strand
CAGTGTGCCCTTGTTGCCAAGAAGGCCAATGGTAGCCTGGGGTGCATTAAGAAGAGTGTGGCCAGCAGGTCAAGGGAGGTTCTCCTCCCGCTCTGCTCTGCCCTGGTGAGACCCCACCTGGAGTACTGTGTCCAGTTCCAGGCTCCCCAGTTCAAGAAAGATGAGGAACTCCTAGGGAGAGTCCAGAGGAGAGCAATGAGGATGATAAAGGGACTGGAGCATCTCCCCTACGAGGAAAGGTGGATAGAGTTAGGCTTGTGCAGCCTGAGGAAGAGAAGACTGAGAGGGGATCTCACAACACATACAAATATCTTAAGGGTGGAAGTCACAATGATGGAGCCAGACTCTTTGCAGTGGTGCCCAGTGACAGGACAAGGGGCAATGGACACAAACTGAAACAGAAGAGGTTTCAGTTGAACATGAGTAAAAACTTCTTTACTCTGAGGGTAACGGAGCAGTGGAACAGGCTGCCCAGGGAGGTTGTGGAGTCTCCTTCTCTCGAGATATTCAAAGCCCGCCTGGACGATGTCCTGTGTAACATGCTCTAGGAGAACCTGCTTTAGCATGGGGGGTGGACTAGATGATCTCCTGAGGTCCCTTCCAACCCTTGTGATTCTGAGATTCCGTGTGATTCTGTGATTACACATCACTGCAGCTCTACCTTGGCCTTCCAGCCTCATCTTACTTGTTTGCCTCTTTTATGGACAGCTTCACTTTCAAATTAAAGTAATTTAAATATGTTCTCTGTCTAACTGGCCATAGGTACATGATTTTAGCTTGGCATGGTTTCCTCAAGGAAATCCAACAGAAAACAAAGTGTCACAAAACGTGTATTTCTTGCTGTGAACAATTGCTGCCTTTCCCGTAGCTATTTTCCCTCATCTTTCCAACGGTGGTCAAGAAAGGTTAAACAAATGAAAAAAGACAGCATGAATACAGTAAGATTCTGAAGACCTGAAATTGTCTAATGTACATTCTGCTTTCAAAGTGGGATGAGACAACAGCATGTACTGTATGAGGACTTACAGGAAACTTGTAAAAATAAGTATTCTTAGAATACTTTCAGTGTAAGCATGTGTCCAGGGACTGTTACCCCTAGTCATCTGATCAGTAGTAACAGGACAGAATGAACTCTATGTAGCTCATGGGAGTGAAAGTATCACAGGAGCGTGAGAAAGACAGAGGGCTGGGAGTGTGTTTATTATTTGATTTGCTGTAGGCTGTGGTAAGAACCAGAAGGATATAATTATGAGTTTGAGACTAGCAGATAGCCACAACCTTCTGCTGCTACCACTGTGACCATCCTTGGCATTACTACCACCAGTTTCAGTCCCACCACCAGACTATGTTGGACAGCCCTTGTTCTAGGGAATGGTTTTCTTCAAGGACTGATCGTGTATTTTGCCTTGAGAAAACACTGCAAATTGAAAAGAAAAAAGATATTATAATAAACCCCAAATTCTTAATATCTTAATAAAGACCCCAGTTTCACTTGGGTAGTAAGCAGTAAAAAGTAAGCAGTTTTTCAGAACTGCCTTCCTAAGCTTCAGCTTCTAAATTTCATCCAAATCTCATTTCAGGAACCCAAATGTTTTCTTAAATGCCTGCCAGAAAAATTCAGGCCATGAGTCTGCCCTCTTTCAGTGTCCTGCACCAGTCCCACAAGACCCATGTTTTCAGAGTTGTTAGCATTATATAGTAGTTTATGTGTTTTTAAAAGCACAACCCCCAGTTACTGCAGCTCAGCTCCACTGCATTTCATATTTGAAGTCATACTTAGATGATTGAAATGATGTGGCCAACATAATGTAAGAAAGCTGTGGCAGATTCAGTGAGGAAATTCTCCAGGGCAGCAATCAAATTTCTTAATACTGAAAGCATCCCACATTTTAGTCTGATTTCCTAAGGGGACAAACCTGATGTGATGGCATCACTTCTATTTCTGTGACTGAGTCTCTCTGTCAGCCCTCTTTCTCACAATAACTTTTGATGCCTTTGGCTAGCATCAGGCAAACTGGACAGAAGAGTAGAAATCTTAAAGATACTGGAGTGCTCACAACTGAGCTGTACAAAAAAACAGCCTAAGGGTTACATGTGGCTGCTAAAAAGTAACATGTTCTGCCTGGACAATTCACCTGCTGAGAGGCAGATGACCAGTCACCACATTCACAGCACTACCTGTGGTGCATCTCACCTAATAGGCAGGCAAAAAAGAAATAGGAACATGGAAAATTGCAGGGAAGTGTGTGGGGAGGAAGTAGATGGTCTTTGGCAGGTAAGATGCATGGGGAAGAAAGAAGGAAAGTCTTGTGGGGGACATGAAAGTCCAGCCTTGCCTTGGTAAGGAGATGTCTTTAGTAGCAGGTCATACTCATGAGAACATAATTCTGGAATGAGTGATCAGACAGAGGTAATAGGACAGGTGGAAGGTCTCAGTGAGGAAAAAAGCTGGATGGTAAACCCACCCTAAATCAGAAATTACAAAATTCACCTATCTACTACCACTATGGTTGTCCTAAATACAGGAGAAGGAAGGGAACAGATTCTGTGCTTCATGACACGTAAGGGAATTTACACGTCAAAAAGGGTTTGTGTCCCAAGTGGAATTTTTACAACTAAAAGTATGTCCAATATCCTTCAAAGCCATTGAATGAAGCCTTCATGGTATCTCTTCCTTCTGTGATTGTCTGGAGAGAATGAGCTCATCATAAAGGGATGAGCTCACTTTCCAACCTTCAATTCATTCTGTTTAGAAGGTTATTAATCACCAATCCATTGCAAACAGGACTTCATTAAATTCTCAGATTGTTTTTTTTCTCTTTTTGGTCTCCAATTTTGTTTATTATTCAACTTTCAACTTTCTCAAAAAATAAGATGGAATCCTGCAAACAGCCGTCTGCATTATTACACAAGCCTGATCCCTATATCAGTTTTCTGAAACAGGGAGGGAACCCATGGTACATCATCCCATCATCAGTAATTCCCAGGGAGGGACTGAATTAAGGTAACTCAGGCAGTTTGTTAAGGCCGTATCCCTGCCAAATGCACTGTCTGTATTAGAACACACGGCTGCGAAAAGGAAACACTTGCATTTTTATGGTTTTAGCTATAAGATTTCTGCAAACAAAACAGCATATCTGTTTCTCTAGCTTGCCTAGTATAGGCGGTATTTGAACTGTTTTGGCCAGAATGTTTGAACAATATTTTAGTATGGTCTGGTTACAAGTACGGTCCACGCATAAAGCACTATATGCGCACAAAGTTTTTCAGCCTACCAAGTTCCGAGCTTGTCAAGTTGTAAGCAGCTGTAAATAAGTTCTTAAAATGAGTAATGCTAGATGAACTTTATAGCAGGTAACTAAGCTGTTCTGACCAATAATATCAGCCTGTCAGAAAACCTGGCTATTTCTTTTGACAACTTTTTTTGTATGACAGAACTATTGCAAAGTAATAGAGTACTGTACTGGGTTTGTCATTAAGAAACATTCCAGCATTAAATATAACTTAGTTTTAAGACAATATATAGTGCTTTAAATTTGCAAGTTTAAAGCCATTCAGAAAGGCTCTTGTGTCTGTGTTAGGATTTTAGCCATATTCAATCATATTTTGCTTGTTCCTCCTCTTAAAGTGCCTAACAAAAGTGTCTAACCACAATACAGAAATGCACAACAGCTAATTGAAGATTTCTAGTTTTATTAACTATGTCATGACACATGTTACACTTTGGGCACAGTATTGTTCCAAATATTTAATCAACATTAATGCTTATGTGACTCTACTAGCAACAGATAAACTGGAAGTGACATGTGCCAATGAGTCAGCTTGCTTAAACATAAATGCCATTTGCAACATCCTAGAAATCTGAGACATTCAGCTGGACTTGTCAGTGTGACACAGGACCTAGGAAAGACCTATACCCTTTTGGAGTGCAGCTGGAGGCATGTACATAAAATCCTATTGCATCTAAAATGACAAATGACATTAGACAATTATGTTTAAGTACCCATATCATGTTAAGCAATAAAGTTAAATTGTCTCATATCCTGAGCAACAACAGCTCCTTTCAGAATGTAGTTAACTATAGAAAAGAGTGCCAATTTGCATTGGTTGTCTTAGCTTCTGAACTGATTTTTCAGAAGATAAGATTTTCCCTGCTGATAATAGAACCTATGGAAGAGAGCCTAAATGATTGGGAGTGTAAATTAACGAAGAGAACTTTAAACAATATCATTCTTATAAAGATTTTTTGCCAGTGTCTCAAAATGAAAGTCACCTACTAATCTCCATCCCACAGTGTACAATGGTGATGTCTCTAAAATCAGGAACTTTTTTCCAAAAAGAATGGGGTCTTTCAAAGTCTAACTGAATCCATTGTCTTCCAGTAACCTTTGTCCAACAGGCTTCCTGTTCCCCTGATTTGTATCTTCCTAGAGTTGTCAGTAGCAATATATAAAAGGAAACAAAGGGAGTAAATACAACATTGAATAAGACTCACTTTTAGCTGTGGATTGCTAATGAGAATTTGCCTTGAACAGTAACTTGTATCTCCAAACCACCCCAGCCAAGAGGTATGTCAGTCGTTCGAACCTTTCTCGTATTGAGCAGAAGTCACAGAAAGCAACTCATGGGGTTCTAGAAACAGAGGACAACAATCCCAATGGTCTGGGACGAGCAAATGAAGAATGTCTGAGCAGTGGCATCAAGGTCCAGAGAACCTGTATTTTGCAAAACTGATATTAGGGGTCATACCACACTGACGTCTCTCGCTGTAGTGGAAAGAGTGAATCACCAGAGATGGCTCATCATAATACCTCTGTTTGAAAGTCTGCCAAACCTCCATGCAGGACAGTAGTATGACTAATAGCAATCATCATAAGAAAAGTATGTCATCAAATTGTACAGCCTGCCAAAGGGTAAACACAGACAGTTTCAAAGAGTGTAAATTTTTTTTCTCCAGACATACTGCAGACTGTATTCTATTAAAGAGTGAAAATCACCTTGGGGACATAGTTTTAGAAAAAAGATCATGCCTGTCACAGGCTGAGTAACAAGTGCAAGCTTCTCTTGCATTCAGACTTAACTTTTCAAGAGTCTGTCAAACAAACTTGGGTGTACCACATTGTCAGTGCTTGTTGTTTTCCAAATGGATGGAAATTATTTTTTCTTTTCTGCAAGTCAACTGGGAGATGCCGTCCCTTTGCACAATGTGCAACATAATGTAATGTATATAAACAAATATAAGCTGGTTTCTGTTAGTCATCTGAAATTAAAATGCTCCTTCTATTTACCAGGAATCTTCTTATTTGTTCTGGGTATCCGTTGATATTTATGGAATCAATATGTAATTTAGTATCAGTATATTTAATCATAATCAGCCTGAGTGCAGTGTTTAGCTGAACATATAAAATGTACTATAATGACTTTAAAATGTTTAATTTAAGAATCTCTGCCTCTGTGCATATGAATCAGAGACCTGTGTTTAATTATTGATAGCAATTAGAGCACAGAAGCAGACAAACAGCATCTGGTGGCAGGAATAATTTCATAGCCTAGCCCTTATTCAGAGTCTCCTTTGGAACCAAAGCAATGCTTCACTGATTGATTCCTTGCAACGTTTGAATTCTGATTTTGGTTTCTAAACAACCCTTTGGAAGCTGTCTGTCATTTTACAAGTCTTCCTAGGTTTATACATCTATATGTGGAACAGATGTTGCACAGGGGTATGGTTGGTCAGCTGTTTTCTTAATGTAATCAGAAACAGAAAATTATTCCTAAGTACTTCTCTGTTTTCATGTATGCTCTGTCTTCTGAATACTGAAATTTGAATTATATATTTGTATTCAAGTCTCAAAGTCAGGGAATTAAAGTAAAAAGTTACACTGGTAAATGCCAAATGCGAACTTTTAAGTGAAACTTGTCAAATACTACAAAATAAGAGTTGCAAATATTTTTAAGAGACAAGGGTTTAATTCTGTACTTACAGAAACCAAAGAAAACCTCTCAAATGAAGTACTTGCATCATAGTTAAATTTCCTATGATTTGTAGGATTTCATTGCCTCTCACCAGTGAATAACCTAAAAAAAAAAGAAAGAAATATCATGGAACCAGAAAGTTTCAAATCATTAAATACAGATATAATTCATCTGTGTTGGCTAGAAACTACTAAAGAAGTGGCTACCAGCATTTTGTAAGGGTTTGTCAGTCCTCAAAATATTTGTAGGGAGGCACAGACACCTTGACAAGTGAATAGCTTCTTGACAAAAAGTTGGCTGTTCTTGTTATCTTTTGAGCAGACCTTAGAAGTAGACGTCGAGGATTCATGGACTACAGGTCAAAAAACCATTAGAACCAAGATAACAAATTATGTGTTTTTTGACAAATGCTGAGAAATATTTTATAAAAGTCTGCTCTGTCTTTGAAGGACAGTCTAGCTTCCAACCATTACAAGTCTGCATTATACAGAAACACTCATAGTATAAGAATTTTCATCACACAAGAATTATCCTGACAGTCTAGGCAAGGGTTTGAAGTAAGTGTTAAAATTAGGCTTAGGCATGGGTGCTTCTTCTCTCTCATACACATTTGAGACATGCTGTCACTTATGCTGGTTTTACTGATCGTCCTTCTTAATCTCCCTTAACACTGGCTCAGAGCTCAGGTTTTGAGAAGCTGTTATTCAATATTATTTTGCCTTGTAGGCAAGCAGGTAGAAAGGAAAAGCAGAAACTTATTATTAATTTGGGTAGGAGTACAGAGAAAGAAAGGAGCAGCACAGGATTACTTCTACCAGTAAACAAGATGGAAACAGGTAAGGAATCATGACTCACAGACTGGCACTGACTTGCAGTCAGAGTTAAGAAAAAATATTAGTCTGACTTGAAGTGTGTACTGTTCCTGCTGAAACCAAATTTCTTTGGTTTTATTGTTGTTCTGCTTTTTCAAAGGAAATATAAATGAAATTATTCTCAGCCTGAGAGCAGTTTTCCACTCCTATGGGGGAATGAAGAGAGAAGCTGAAGTGACCCTTGCAACATCACTCAGAAGAAAAATCACGCAGTCTAAAGGGCCCATCTATGTGGTGGCATCCACATCAGGAGTGGGGTTATTCTCCCTGTAGGAGGGAGACAATTCTCGTTGTCACTGTTCACTGAGTGGCGATTGCAAAGCTGAGATCTCCTCAGCCTCTGTATTGGGTATAAACCAAGAAAATAAAAATAATAATAATAATAACAATAATAATAATAATAATAAAAGAATATACAAAACAAATTATGCACAATGCAATTGCTCACCACCCACTGACCGGTACCCAGCCAGGGCCCAAGCTGCAGCCTCCCAGCCAGCTTTCCCCTGGCTTCTATACTGAGCATGACATCATATAATATGGAATATCCCTTTGGCTAGTTTGGGTCAGCTGTCCTGGTTGCAGCCCCTCTTGGGTTCTTGCGCATCTCCAGCCTTCTCAGTCAGTAGAGCATGCAAAGCTGAAAAGTTCTTGACTGGTGTAAGCCCTGCTCAGCAATAACTGAACCATCAGTGAGTTATTGACATTCTTCTCATCCTAAATCCAAAACACAGTGCTATGCCCACTACTAGGAACAAAATTAACTCTGAAATCAGGACACAGATGAGGATGCTGTCCAGGAAAATTGACAAGTGGGTGTCTGTAAGGTGTTAAAGATGCATAGATTTTGGAGAGAAGTTAAAGAAATGATGGGCAGACAGACAAAAGTTTGGGAAAACATACTTTTCTTCAATACTCTGGGCTGCATCAGAAGCGTGGCCAGCAGGTCAAGGGAGGCGATTCTGCCCCTCTGCTCTGGTGAGACCTCACCTAGAGTACTGCATCCAGCTCTGGAGCCCTCAGCACAAGAAGGACATGGAAATGTTGGAGCGGGGCCAGAGGAGGGCTACAAAAATGATCCGAGGGCTGGAGCACCTCTCTTATGAGGACAGGCTGAGAGAGTTGGGCTTGTTCAGTCTGGAGAAAAGAAGACTGTGGGGAGGCCTGATTATGGCCTTTCAGTACTTATAGGGGGCCTATAGGAAAGATGGGGAAAATCTTTTTAGTAGGGCCAGCTGTGTCAGGACAAGGGGTAATGGTTTTAAACTAAAACAGGGTAGGGTTAGACTAAATATAAGGAAAAAATAGTTTACAATGAGGGTGGTGAAACACTGGCACAGGTTGCCCAGGGAGGTGGTGGAGGCCCCATCCCTGGAAACATTCAAAGCCAGGTTGGATGGGGCTCTGAGCAACCTGATCTAGTTAACGGTGTCCCTGCTCACTGCAGGGGGGTTGGGCTAGATGACCTCTAGCGGTCCCTTGCAACCCAAAACATTCTATGATTCTATGAATATTCAGTAACAAAAACTGTGTACCCTAAACTTGGGAATACCAAATGATGCTACTTCTCTAAAATGTAAGGTATCTTTCTAACAGAGCATTCCTGTGCTTTACACTGCTTTCTTTTGTGTATGTATGTGAGAGCTGGCGGGAGCAAAGAAGTCTTATTTCCCATGGAATGGATGTAGGGACAAAAAAGCTGATGTTTCTGGGCTGAGAGGAGAGAAAGAAAAAAAGTTATGCCTGACGACACATGCAAGGTGGAGAAATGCACACTGGGAAATGTAGTTTGTGTGACTTTTGTATTAAAGGTGTAGGACAACTGAGTTTCCCATATTCAGCACATTTTACAGCTTATGCCATTTTAAAAGAAATGTATCAAACAATGTCTAATATATTAAAAAAACCCAAACCCTCTTAGTCAACAAGTTAATAGAACTTAACATTCTTTCCTGCAAGGAATGAGTAGTGTATGATTGTGCTATTTCCTGCAATGGTATGAGTAAGCCATTGGGTCCCTTATGTAACATTCCCAGAATAAAACTTACTTATTTTTTAAACAGTGCATTAAAATTTGAGTCTGTACTCATGCTGCTTCCATATATGAAGGGTTTGATTAAATAATTTTTTATAGAGTAGGCAAGTTGTTTTCCGAATGCTGCTAAATGCCTTGATTTGGAAAATCCAATTTCCAGAAGTAGATCATGATAAAATGATATAAATAATTACTACAACACACTTTATTGGAAACACTGTTTTATTCAATAATCCTTCTGGGTCAGATAATAATTTTCCAGTTTACAATGCTTTAAAGAATTAAAGTCAGCTCCATCTGCTATTAGGGTATAAGCAAATACTGTATCTGAGGTAAAATAATTCCCAGCCAACCAGCATCCATGTCTCTGAAGTTGGCTTTTTACCCTGAGCTATGACACAGAAGATATAAATTAGGTCTATTTAAGTTTTGGTTCTCTTCTTTTGATTTTTCTTACATAATGTCAACTTGTTCACCAGAAACTTCTCCCATTGATTTTTCAGTTCATGATGATGATAATTCCTGTACTTGCATGCTCAACTGTCATATTTCTTGGGATCTTCATCCCCACTTGAAATTCAGTCTCTGCCCAAGATCTTTCTCTGCATTGCTTGGAGAGTCTAAACACCTGTGATGTACCTTTGGAGTTTTGGAACTCCCTTGTGAAGTTCTGGGTACTTGTCCCGTTTAGCTGTACCTCATTTTTGCATTGCTGAAGATCTCAAAAAATGAAATGGAAGTGGTGCTGCAAAGCTTCTGTGACTTTCTGTGACCCCTGGCATGTAAACCATTATCTCTCTTCCATGACTAAGTACTCTTACCCATTCCACTTCCTCCCACTTGACACCTTTACAGTCTTCTCTGCCTTCACGGCCATTTCTACTTACTGCCATTCCCGTAAACCACAAATACATTAGCGTAGCCTTAATTGCCTCTCTTCCACCTTGTCAAAAAAATCTTTTATACACATTTTTTTTATTTTCTTTCCTTAATTCTACATTTATCTCCAGTTTTATTTTCCAGAAATAAAATACAGAATGGATTTTCGCAATGCACCAACACCAACAGTTGTTCTTTGATGATGTTTTTTCCTTTTTCTTCAAAGACATGTGAAATACATGGAGTTGAAACATGCACTACCTGCAGGCAGGAAAGCCCAAATCACATGTCTCATTGAACTACTTGGAACACAGCAGAACTGACTGATTAGACTTCCTTCTTCTTCCCACACAAAGTACTGATAAACCATTAGCCAAAATAATTTTAAAAATATGTTTCCAAAGTATCTTTCTGAAAGACTGTACAAATTGGGGTACATTGTGAAAGAGGCAGACAGAACCACTGGGCTGTTAAAAATGGTAAAAACATCAGAATTTATTAATCCTTTTATATACACATAGATACACCTCAAAATTCTATATTACATATATTCATGTACATGCACATATTCATATGTATAATTATATAGAAAATATACATGTATATACTATACAATAAATATCTCTCAATTCTGGGATGACTTTGCTTCAGGAGCCCTTATCTTAAATTCTTAACTCTGCTTGCATCACTACCAAAGGAAACAAGTTTAAAGACAATCCTGTCAGTCATCCAGACTGTAAAATATCTCAGAAAGTTCCCAGAAGACAGAAATTCTTTTTCAGCTTAACTATAGGAAGTCTAGTTCTCCACTGTACGACTATATAAAATTAATCACAAAACACTGTTTTTGCCATAGTGACATTGCCAGTATTGAAAAAGGGGCTTTTTAAAGGAAGGATGAAGGCAAAGGGCTCTCCACATCCATCTGTAGTTTAGGAGGTTCACAGAAGTGTGAAGTGGCCAATTTGTCTCCATGAAATGTTCCCAGCTGAATGAGAAAACTGCATGGAGATGAATTTAGTCTGAAGCAGCAGCTTTTAAATGTGTGCACTGCTTCAGTCACCTGAGCTGGTTCTATTAGTGCTGCCTCAGAAGCATCAATGCCTCTGTTACCTATGATGTGCACCTTGCATATGCCCTCTTCACTCTACCCTGATCTGAATGCGGATCCTTGATGGGTGAAGTTTCAGTCTGAAGGAGTGGGGTTTTGCCTCTACCTGGGAAACAGTATATGGAGAAAAGAGGAGGGCTCAGATCCCTTTCAGAGGTGAAAGATTCCCAAAAGCCAACTGGAATTTGGTACTGTATGGGAGTGGGAAAACTAGGGAAATCAGATGCCTTCAAAGAAGGAGGAATTCCCAAACTCATGGTCCATGCAAGAGTTGAAACTGACAAGGGTCATGCATACAATGACAGATTCATATTAATGCCCCAAAATGCTTAATTTAGAGCTCATCATCACACTTCCCTGTTTTTCCTTTTCCTATACCCGTTCCTTCCTCCAATCTGAGATTGCAAATCCTTTTGTTTCTCCCAAATCCTTTCTCCTCTTATATTCCTGCTCACCCAGCACACTTTCATAGCAATTTGCTGAGCTTTTGCAAAACTACCTGCAATATTCCTAATATATTCTCACACTACCTAGAAACAGTCACACAAACAAATAATTTTTATTTCTATGCTAGATATAGACACTGAAATTATTACCCATGTGCATACAACGATCATAAATGTCCAAATCAGGTCCTCTTAAGCCAGAATTGTCAAATTTAAACTGAGTGACTCTTAGCCAGAAATTCTACTGTCGTGAATTTGATTCTGTTCAGTATATTGAATATCTGAGACAAACCTACCAAAAAACCCAGCTTTTCTTTAAAACAAGTTTTGCAAGGTTCCCTCAACAATTGAATGTGTATTTCTGCACTCTGGCTTCATTCAAAGTTGAGTATGTAAAGTAATCAGAGCATTTTTTCAGGTCCAAGGTAATTAGAAAAAATCTTAAGAACGGCAAAATGTAAAAAAAAATTAGTGCTGTTCCTGAGATCCTGTCTTGTGTTTTGAAAGGCATTGCTGCACATCTGTGCAAGATCTGCTACTGCTGAGTTTTTAATTTGATACTGGCGGTCAGTGTCTGAATATCCTCAGGAAGAGAGAGGAGAGAGGAGTCACTGTGGATTCTTTCCATTATTCAAACAGAACATGAGAACATATTTCATGAAGATTAACCTCTAGAAAGAAAGCTGAACGTAGGAGGAAACTTAACTTGAAAACAGAGCTAATGGGGAACAGAGCTACTGTAGACAACACTCTGTAGTGGTGCTGGTCACCTTGTGGTACGATGGAGAATTGGGCCAACAATAAGCTTGATGCTGGATTTTGAAATACAGAGCTAAAGTAATCCCAGTGTATTTATTCACTGAAGGAGAAATTACCAAATGCAAGAGGAGAAAGGGCAACTGCAATCAGCAAATAAAGCTCAGCGGTAAAGTCAAGGGAATAAAGCAGTAACTAAACTCACTGTCAGTGTTAACCCACAATGGAACTCCGAGAATACAAATATCCTGTATCCAAAATAAAAAACTACCCTGGGGTAAATGGATCTGTCTCTCATAACAGTAGAAGTTTTACCCTGGATTTGAGAACCTTTCCTCTTATAATTTTAGCATTCTTTCCTGTGAAAACTTTTACACACACACCTCACCCCATGGAAGTTTTGTTTGAAAACATCTGGCTGGGAAGCTCCAGGCTACATCTCATACCTACAGCAACCAGGCTCAAAACTTTATGAAGTGAACTTTGAGCCATCCATTTGACTAATGTGGAAGTGTGGGAAGAACTCTGAGCAGCAGTAAAAGGCCAGAGGATGAAATAAAGATGGAACACAAGGGAAAAAAAATTTTGACCAAAGAGCATGAGGTTGAGACAGCTGGTTTGAAAAGCAGCATTTTTGGTGGTTGAAGGTGTGTTTAGACATGGGTGTTAGTACCTGTTGACCCAGAAAGATACTAGAGTCTAAAAAAGGGCACTGGATTTAAGGGATCATTTCACCTAACTTTGGCACCTGAAGTTATGTGCTTAGTGTAAGCCATCTGTCTAGTCCCTAAAGAAATACTTCTATAAGGTATATCATGCTGTTGGTTGGAGACCCTTGGAAGGAATACTTTGTCCTCTGTAAGATAATCCTTTTCTCTGTCTACTGTGCTGGGAGCTTCAATAATGACTAATTTACCTTAAACACCTTTCTTTTAGACAGTTAAAATTGAATGAGAAGAATTACACATAAGCAACTGGATCATGACCAGGAAATATTCTGTGCATAACCAGGGATCAACATTTAGATGCCAAAAGTCCCTAGCTCAAGTCCTCACTGTTTGCTTTGGCAGGCTAGATGATGACCTGGTTTTAACCCCAGACATTTTAATATTAAAAGAAAAAATAAGTTTTTTTTAAAAAAAAGTCCTTTAGAGTCTACATTAAATTACTTAGCTGTTTAATAATTAGCAAACTTGAAAAGACCGACAGCAATAGCAAAGAGAGAGCAGAAGAGGTGACTGGAAGGACTGATATGGAGATACTGGTTACAAAGTCTCTGTCACATAAAAAGTCTTTTACCATAAGAGGAATGGCAGAAGGATTTTCACTGGAAGAGAATAATTCAAAACTGTGGAATGGTTTTGCAAGGAGCTGTATTAGTAGCTAGTCAGGACATAGTTTCATGATACTCCTGTTTAAGTGACAATCACTACTTAAAAAGGATTAGTTCACATCCCAAACCCTACAAGAAAAGCAGGGTTTTTTTCTCCCTGATGATTTCAGAGATCTAGTTAATACAAACTACCCAGCAATCATTGCAGTTTGTACATCTGTGCACAACAGTGAATAGTTAAGGGACCGATGGCTGAGAGGCATTGGAAAAGTGATTGCTAAAATGAGTATCCACAGAGTTATACCCTTGGGTACTCTGGGATTTCAACCAAACATGAGTTTAATAAGGTAATTTTTATATTTAGACACCTAAAATGTAACTAAATTATTAACTCTTTTGTAGATGTACTTTTATAACCTACGCAAGTGACAGACATACATGAAATTTGGATCTCATTTTGTATCTATTGAACAAGAAAATTTTATGTATCTAATTTTCATAAGAGATGTGTAACTTTGTGTGACGATAAAGACACTCAGTGTCAAAACAAATTTGCCTCCATGCAGTTTTCTGAGTGCCACACACAAGATAGCTGGGGTTTGAAAACTCTGAAGTCCTATACCATATATATGTTTAAAAAAAAAATAAAATTAAGTCATCTTGTCTGAAAAGGAGGAAACAAAACTCCACAGAGCTCCTAAATTATAAAAGATGCCCTCCTTGCATGCACACCCTGGTGCAAACAAACCTTTAATATGTGTCCCTCTTATAATATACAGACATTTAGAAAAATCTTAGTTAGTTCAAAACAGCAGGTGTTAAATCTGTCAGCTTTGCAAGCAGGCTGCGCAAGGAAAACAGGAATAAATCGTTTACCAGGGACACAGACTATCACCTTTTGCAACACTGGCATTACCATTTAAATGGTCTTTGACAATGATCTTATTTTGCTCCATTTTACATTTATGCTTAGCAAACAAATGCTGAATGTTCATTAATGAAACCTGCTATACAAATGAAAAAGCGACTTCAGGAATGTTATCACACTCTATGTTCTGAATATGATAAATAATTAAAAACCTGTTGGCACACTGGTGTGTGTTTTTATGTTTTATGTATGTATAAGACTCCATATCTGTAGCAGGCAGGGAAACTGTCTTTTTACAAGTACCTATCGCTCTTGGATTTGGAAACCAAATGCTGGAGTCTTTGCAGTTAATCAGGATGAGTGGACTAATAATTAGTGGATAAATAATTAGTGGAGCTCCACTGATTTACACCACTGGAATAAACGTTCCCACACATTTGATTACTAACATTTTCCCAAAATAAAGGGTGCAATGACTGATTTTTAACTGAACAGAATATTTTTACATATGATTGAGAAACAGACACTTATTTAATTTTTTTCCATTTATATGTATTTTCACAAATGCACTAGAAGGTGGGAATAAAGTAAGCTTCGAACCACAAAATTCTATCACATTTTGCATTAGGTAAGATAAGATTAAAATGACATTTGTGTTACTATATATGGTGCATGTAAATAGTATGAGAAGTAGAAAGGAAATAAAACATCCGAAAAAACACTTTTGCAATCAAATACAGGTTTTCCTACACTCCTCAGTTAGAAAAAGAATGCAATTGCACAAACCCAAACATATACAGTAGGA
Source organism: Gorsachius goisagi (assembly GCA_018403395.1). Taxonomy (NCBI): domain Eukaryota; kingdom Metazoa; phylum Chordata; class Aves; order Pelecaniformes; family Ardeidae; genus Gorsachius; species Gorsachius goisagi. Next base: position 7,580 of record BOSO01010036.1, on the reverse strand, counting down.
AAACTACTAGAACCACCCTGAAAATCTTTGTGAATTTTCTTATTTTAAATATGAGTTACATTAGTAGCTATACAGCATTCTAAGTGTAAAAAGATTTCTTTTTTTCCATTGGGAAATGTCATTAAAAACTATTTTTTTTCCCTCTAATTCAGACAATTAGGTGAAATTGTCTTGAATTCAGAAATTGTTTTAGTTATTCTGAATGTACAGGTTGATAAGACGTGTTTCGACTGATAAGACACAGCTTTACTCAAAAATTAAATCTCATTTAAAGAATATAGGAGCTTCAGCTCCTAAATAATTCGTGTTCTTCTGAAACTTGCATCCTGTCAAGCTAACAATGCATTCTCATTTTGGTTATGTACAGAAGATAAGATTTACTTGTACTATTAACCACTTATTCTCAGAGATTGTGTGGTATCTAGCACTTTGTACTTGCTTTCTCTGGCTTTCAGTTAAAGAAGAAATGTCACTTACTGAATTATATGCACTGTAATTATGAGAAGCCTGAGGGCAAGTTGTTCACAGTGGAACAATCTAGGGAACAGTTGGGTTGGTTGGATTTGTTCACTTGGCTGCTTTATTCTTTCCTCTTATTCAGTGGAGGGCTGTATAGCCTTTTCTTTGTCTGTATAAACTGTTACTTTTTGCTTTTAAATCACTTAATGATGGAGTCAAAATTGTCTTTTCTTTCCAATTGTGATATGATGGTAAGTTCTCTTGCGCTTAAAAAACATCATATATAAAATACATATGTATTATTCAAGTGTGCACATAGTGTATAGCTATATGTATCTTCAAACAAGGTACTTCTTTGCTTGTTTTTCCACTTGAATATTCAGGGGGGCTTGAGTTTCAGGGAGTCTTAAAGCTTACCTGAAGAAGCTACAAATTAAACTGAACTGAACTGAACTGAACTAAATTTACCTCTCTGTATCAGGGAAAGGCATCCATTCTGCTTTCAAGTGCTATGTCTTTACTCAACTGGGGTAGACTAGCCTTGGCGAGAAGCCCACCCAGCTGCTCACACACTCACTCTCCTCAGTGGGACTGGCGCAAATAGAGTAGGAAAGCTCACGGGTTAAGATAAAGCCAGGGAGACTACTTACCACTTACTGTCACAAGCAAAACAGACTCGAAGAAAATTAATTTATTTCCCATTAAAATAGATTTGGGAGAAACCTCAACTTCTTCTCACAGAGGTCACTCCTGGAGCCTTCCACTTCCAAAACCTCAGCATGGACACCAGATACAGCGACTTAAACAGAAACAAGCAATAAAAATCTGAGAGGGCACAGACTGTTGTATTATACAAAGTCACCAGAAGGCACCATTACAGTTAATCTGACAGTCTGTTGAACTGTATGAATAGGCAGTTAGACCTGGAATAAATGTCTGTTTGTTCTGTTTGTTGTGTAATTCTTTTTTACAGGCAATGAATATTGCCAGAAAAGTCTGTTTTGTCCAAGTCTTTCTTTGACAGAATCATTTATTAGATGCAAAGCTGCTGCCTGCAGGTTCATATGCATGCAAAACAAATAAAATAATTGCATATTGTCAAATCATGGCAGTGTGAAAGGATCTGGGAATGTAAAAGCAGGCTAAGAAAAATGGATAAGTGACCAAAACTATGGGATCTGCTGGAGTTTAGCTGCTTAAGAAAACAAAAATACGAACTCTCCACAACACTAAAGGTATTCAAGCAGCTTTTCAAATTACCTTTCAAGGATGCTCAAATTAAACAGAAAGAAAGAATAACACCCTCTGTCTTGGATAAAGGCTATTTAAATGTATAACTCTCAGGATGACAATCTCTGTTAAGAGCGGGAAGAAGAGGGATGAGTGGCTCACCCAGGTCTGGTTAACATTACCTGAAAATGCTGAACACCTTTAAAAACTGTGAAGCCCTCCTGGTACCATGTAAGGGCAATGCCCTTGACTGAGTGACAGATAAGATACTTGCTAATTTTTCCAGTGAAATCTCTTTAATGCCTGTTTTTCCAAAGGAACGTTTCTGTATGCAGGGATCTACTGGTGAAAATCCCTGTGTTTACGCTTCAGTGATGCAAACTAAAAATCGTTACCACACCAGCATGTTTTTAGCCTGTGCCAGTTAGTGCTTTTCCAGCCAGTGCCCAAGCACAGTTTGCAAAATAGAAAGGGAGAGGGATTTTTACCAGCAGTTATTGTGGATGAGGCTTTTCTTTTTGGGGATAGGACATTTGGAAAAGAGAGTTTAGCCATATGAGTGCAGTCTGTGCCACTTTGTAAAGTCCTTGGTTCATTTTATTTCCCAGTATTTATACAGTTAATGGGCAAGGACACAAGAACAAGTGGCAGTACTAGCAGAAAAGGTTGTGGGGAAGAATCTTACCCATTTCTTACCTCAGCCTTATGCTTAAACACATAACTGACACAGCTGAGGAACCTTATACGTTTATGTATAAGATACTGTAATTCCATTAAGAGTTAAACAATTCACCATTTACAGCAGCCTGTAGTGAGCAATGAAGGAGAAGCTTACCATGCTGCTTGCAACCACTCTACAACATTAGAATACTCTGTGAAAGTTGGTTATTGATCTAATCCATATTATAACAACTTCAGATTTTTTAAAAATTGTAGGTAATTACTCTGCTTTTGACCTGTGCTGAAATAATTCCTGCCCTCAAACATTGTGGTTGTCATATGACAAGTGATCTTATGCAAAGAAAGACAATTCTAAACTTTAACAATAGTGGAGGCCAAGAACTTCCTTCTGCTCAATACACCAAAATCAAAATGCTTTTTTTCAGTTGTTATAGAAAGGGGAACAGAGTGTGGATAATGCTCCAGATCCCAAGATTTTATCCTCCCCCAGAAAAAGCGTCTAAAAACGTTGACAAATTCTAACTGCTTTTGTTTGCCCAGCTCTGAATTACACTTCAGATCGTTATACTGCTCACTATTACTATTACATCTTACATGTGTATTTCCCATCTTTTGGGGGATGTTAAAATAAAAGCCAAAGAAAGGAGTTGGGTCATATAGAAAGAGTGAGTATGTAGAGACTTTCTGAGGATATGAGTTTCCATCCAAGGCAGACAGGAGAAGATTTATGTAGTAGCTCTCAGCCTTCAGTGCTTAGCTGAAGCCAGATCATGTTTGGCTCATGAAAGGCTGTAGTGTTTGTTTGTGGCGTATTACAATTTGCCTCTGTCAGAGGACTCCTATTTTGGAGAACTGTAATCTGAGCACACCAGCAAATCAACACAATTGGAGTTTCAAAGCACAAAAATAAATACATATAAGAATGCCTGAGAGAAGGATGGGAGACTGAATAGTAGAAAATGAGAGGGTGGACTGTGAAGAGACAAACACTGTGTCAGAGGGGAAGGAGCAACATAGCGTGTGGGAGAGAATAGGTACGAGCAAGTGAGAAGCAAGGTTGGACCCTGGGAATGGCATTTGGGTATAGATGACAGATTGAGTGAAAACAGAATTTGGCAGGGCTTTCTGGACTACATTCTTTTCTCTGCTCAGTGTGCTTGGATCTAGAGTCAGTAGTGATGCTTTTTAGAGTATCTGAGTTGCTATATCTACTAGTCTGGTAAGCCAAGATCCTTTTGAAATAAGATTAAACTCTTCTCCCTACACTCATATAAAACAACAGCTTAACTGAAATCTTCAAAAATAAGAGCTTCCAAAAAATACCTTCCTAGGTGAGATGAGAAAAACAAAGAAATAAAGGTTCCCATATTTATACCTGATTCCTACCTTAGGATGTCTCACAAGTAATCTTGTCTCAAAGACTTGGTTCCCCTGCACACCAGGGGAGCCACTCCATGCATCAGATGCAGATGGTGAGCCTAATCTGTCATCTACAAAGATAGGCTGCATCTAGAACAGAGTCACAGAGGAAAAGAAAAATCAGAGATGTTATCCATTAAACTGCAGGTACTTGAGTTAGGATATTTTATGGTGGATTGCGATAGCCCCCTCTAATTAAAGCCCTTCCCCTTGCCCAGACAGCTTCCTTCTCTCTGCACCAGTCCGACATCCTTTCTCTTACATAAACTACCACGACTTAAGGTGATGGAAAGCAGGTTCATCAGAAATCTGAGAGGTGAAAATGGAGACAGCAGCAACATGAAGTAGACAACATGCAGCAAGGAGAAATATACAATCAGAATGGCCTGGATAAAACAAAGACCTATAGCCCAGCTGTGCAGACATGAAAGTAGTACAGGGTTGTTGCAGGTGGTCCATGATGAAAATCAAACTTCCTAACAGAGAACCCACTCAAACAGCTAAAGCAAGTGGTACATGAGTGCAACAATCTGGCTGTCAAACACAGTGGCAAACACAACTTTGTTAATGGATTCTAATATGGCAAGGGATTAACGACATGATAAAGGGAGGTTGGTGAGGCAGGAGGCTCTATTTGCAGCAAACAATGAGGGAGAGTGGAGAAAGAGTCTTACTTGATTTCTTTCATATTCTGAAACAGTAACCTTGCATAGCCTCATGCATGGTCTGTGAATAGCTACACATACCAGGCATTTGAAAATACAGTCATAATCCCCAGTCTACTATAACAAAACATGGTTAATAAGCACCTTAGTAGGGTAAATCAGGGTATGAATTTGTGATGCAGTTGTTGTTATAGTAACTGCATGTTTATGCAGTGTTTCCATTTAACAAACATGACATAAATTATCCTTCTTTCAAAAGAAGGAGACAATTACAAGAGCTTTTGGAGATGAACTGTGCATTTATAGTTTCTGAGTTTAGATGCGATCTAACGAGTTGAAGTTTTGCACCTGTATTTCCTCACTGTAATTTGAACAAGTTTCCTGACTAAAATCATACAGAAATGGGAGAAACACTTGCAAGTCACATGGCATGCCCTTCTGAGGTCTGATAGCATCAGGGTGTCTATTATTACTTCCTGATTACTCCTGCAAATAGTTTATTTCTCCATGAAGAAGTGACACAGACCAATGATGAAAGGAAAAAATAGGGATACACAAACACAATCATGAAGATTCCATATGAAACTGTGAGCAAGAAAAGGTATACAAAGAAAAGTATTAAATAAAGTGATATTTAGAAAACGTGGAGTTCACTGTCAAGAAAAATTATAAGCTTTGTTATAGAATGATGCTGATTCAATGATGGTAGGAAATAGAACTCAAACCCATGAAATAAAAATAGCAAATACAAAGAAATGACAAAATAAATATTAGTTTGTCCAACAGCATCACTGCAGAGAATGAGATGCCTGTATCCTGTAAGGCTGATTACCAGCTTCATAATATGTCTGATTTAAAAATATTTAAACTCTGCATACTAAGATAAGTTGCATCCAGGGATAGTTGAGTGGGTGACTGAAATAAATAATAAAGAAATAAATAGCCTCTTTTAAGAAAACTTTAAATTCTAGGAAAACCTAGAGCTCTGAAAGAGTGCTACTGTGGGACTGATATTCATAAAGGATGAGCTGAATAATCCTAGTAATTATAGGCCAGTTACCCAGACATCAAATTCAGACAATATAATGGAAAAGTCAATAAGAAGAGGGGACTGTAATTCATGCCAGTCAATGTGGGTTTATGGAAAATAGGTTTTGTCAAATAGTTTAGATTTCATTATTTGATAACATTAGAAATTCAGTTGATACAGGTACCTTTGTATATTTAATACATGTAGTCTTTGGTGTGGCGTTTGACTTGTATCAGATGAGGAGGTGATTTAAAAAAAAAATACAAATATCTATAGGTCACATATTAAATGGGCTGTGAATTTGCTAATCGAAAACTGTTAAGTGTTTGCTAATGGAAAATCATCACTGAATGCACCAACATTCAATATACTTATTTCATGTTCATTGCTTGAAAATGGAATTGCTGCAGGAAAAAACTCCACGTAAAGGTGGGATGGCACACAAGGAGGGAAGACCTTATTGCTCTCTTCAGCTACCTGAACAGAGGTTGTAGTGAGGTAGGTGTCAGTCTCTGCTCCCAGGTAACGGGCGATAGGACAAGAGGAAATAGCCTCAAGTTGCACCAGGGCAGGTTTAGATTGGGCATTAGGAAAAATGTCTTCACTGAGAGGGTTAACAAACATTGGAACAGGCTGCATGGGGAAGTAATTGAGTCCCCATCCATGGAGGTATTTAAAAGGTGTGTAGACATGGCGTTTAGGGACATGGTTTGGTGGTAGACTTGGTGGTCTTAGGTTAATGGTTGGACTCGATGATCTTAAAGGTCTTTTCCAACCTAAACAATTCTATGATTCTGTGATAAGGATCAGTCTAGCTAGCAGAGTGATGAGAGTTGGTTAATTAGTGAGGTGCATTTCAGTTAGATACCACTAGGAACAATCAAAATGAAACTTAGGTCTCTTGTTTCACCTGCCAGCTTGTGGCAAAAATTGGTATTAATGAAGAGGAGTAACAAGCAGATAACTGGTAATTATATGACCTCTGTGTGGCTGCATTGAAACATGTGATGGAATATTGCATGGAGTTCTTGTGTTTATACCTTACAGAGGAAGTTATAACCTGGTAATGAAATAAAAAGGGAACAAACAGCTTTGAGATCTACCAAACGTGCCTTACAATGGAAAGTGTAAGAGTTTCTACCTTCATCAAAATAAGATGTGAGCCTACCAGGGGAAGTGCCCTGCTTGACCTCCTGTTCACTAACAGAGAAGGACTGGTAGGAGAGGTGGTCGTCGGAGGTCGTCTTGGCCTTGGTGATCATGAAATGGTAGAGTTTTCGATTTTTGGTGAGGTAAGG